>JAFVLL020016801.1:0-31002 GCA_021397915.2 Tor tambroides
CATAAGTAGTAGATGTGTTAGGGAAGTAGCACGTAACATTTTAATTATATTTTGCTAAAATGAACGAAATGACTCGAAAAAAGATTCGTTCATTTCGCTGAACGAGACTCAAAGGTCCGAGTCAGTAAAATGATCCGAACTTCCCATCACTACAGTACTCGCTACACTTGGCCGATCTCACGAACCGATCACAATTTGATGACGTCAACGCGTGAGGACGTACATGATGCGTGGGGACATAAATGATTTGGCGCCGCAATCATTGCCGGTGTGGAAATGCTATGATGTTTCGAGAAACAATGAAAAATTCGCTGTTTGTTGTCGTGTATGTTTTGCATGGTGATATGATGAATGGATGGTTAATTTTTAACAGCATATTCAGTGACGTTAGAACTGATCTGCGCATCACTGCACGCGTCTGCGGCGCGTTATGGCTCCACGGGCACCGGAGCTGATCGCGGCCGCTCTAGTCAATAGGTGTGTTCGACTTGTAGCGGCGCTGCGCAGAATGATCAGTGAATGACGTCAAAGTGCCGCGAGAGCTATTCGAGAACATAAGGATCCGTCTGCTCTCTTATGGCTCTCGCTGTACTGTGATGCCACACTGATCATTCTGCGCAGCGCCGCTACAAGTCGAACACACCTATTGCTTGTGTTTATACCCCATGTTTCTGAAGTGTCTGCCTGATGAAAAAAAATGTATTCAAAAAAATGTAGTTAATATTTGCATCATCTATGATTTATTTTATCCACCCGCAAATAATCAGAATGCATTTTTTTTTTATTACCCGACCCGCAGATTATCCGCAGCGCCCGTGGATATAACCGTGATCGAACTACTGTTTTGTTCTTTCAGTAGTTTAAATGTTTCTATTTATTTTGTCCAATGTTAAATTAAACCTACTGAGTTGCATCAAACTACTCCAATTAGTTTAATTTTTTATTTATTTATTTATTATTTATTTATTTTTTATTAATTTTGTCCTGCTCAGACTTGTATTGGACAATGTTTAAGTTACATCAGACTTCTCAATTTTAGGAGATTAAATGTTTATTTTGTCCTTCACATTTTACTATTGGATAATGTTTAAATGAACTGTGTGGGTTGCATCAGGCTGCTCCATTTTGTTTGTATTTATTTTTGTCTTATATTAAGTATCCTGATACAGTAAGTTCACTGTATAAGGAATAATTTTTGTGATTATTTATATAACATTATTATATATGTTATATAAAGCTTGCCTTGAAGCATCAGAATCGGCATCAGTATCGGTCGATCACCATGACAAGAAATCCGTATCGACTGCAAAAATCCTGATCGGAGCATCCCTCTGTAAGCTCTAATCATCAAAATTAAAACAAAAAAACTTTTGAAATGTTTTACTTTACGTGTAATGAATCTGGAATATATGAAAGTTTCACTTTTGGAAATATGTTACAAAAAATGTTTTTCATGATATTCTAATTTTTTGAGATGCACCTGTGTGTGTGTGTGTGTATATATAATATATATATATATGTATATGTGTGTGTGTGTAATGTATGTATATGTGTTTGGGGTCAGTAATTATTATTATTATTATTTCTTTTATTAAAGAAATTACTACTTTTCTTCAGTAAGGACACATTAAATCAAAATTGACAGTTATAATGTTATAATGTTACAAAATATTTATATTTCAAATGCTGTTCATTAAAGAATCCTTAATGTGTCATCACAGCATGACGTCATATCATATTTTTGTTCTGCAAAAATATAAAGCAGCACATCTGTTTGCATATTGATAATAATAAGAAATGTTTCCTGAGCAGCAAATCGGCATATTAGAAAGATTTATGAAGGGCTTATGTGAATACATAAGAATACATACTGAATACAGGAGTAATGATGCTGAAAATATATTAAAATAGATAACAGTTCTTGTAATATTTCACAATATTACTGTATTTCTGAGCAAATAAATGCAGTATTGATCAACATAAGAGAAATTATTTGCTGTGGGTAAACAAACTTCAACCCAATAAACATAAAACCTCCATTCAAACTGTTATGTTGATAATTTCAGTCTTTTTTGATTTTTTTAAACTTTATACGTTTTGACAAAAAAAAAAAAAGTAAGCTTAAACCCCGCACTGATGTACATTAATAAAATGTTAAATGTAACTGATGGTCATTGCAATATTTGCATCTAAATTGGAATTGGTCTTTATTATTGCATTTATTTACATAATAAATGTCTCATCTCCATTGCTTACAAACATAGCACACTGACTGTGTTGAGTATAATGATTACAGCAAAGCAGCTCTGGTGCAGATTCAAAGCCTAAAATTTAAATTTACCCAAAACTTTAACCCAATTCTTTTGCTGTCTTGTAAGCAGTGTTGTTTCCTAACAAGGAAATGCTAATCTGATGTTGATCAAAAGAACTGCATTTTTAAATAATACAATAATAATAAATTACACACTTGTGCTTTTATTGTATTCTTGACTTCCTACTCTGAAAAAGGCCACATAGAAAATATGGTAACACTTTATTTTAAGGTGTCCTTGTTACACGTTACATGTACTTGCTATTATAAAAACAATTAATTATGCATAATTACATGCAAGTAACCCTAATCCTAACCATATAGGAAGTACATCTAGTTAATTAATATTACTCAGAACTTAAATGTATAATTACACTGTAACAAGGACACCTTAAAATAAAGGGTAACCGAAAATACTATATTTGTGGACTTCTTGTTAGGTACTTTGATCAGAAAGCATTTACCAAGAACTTAAATGTAATTGCTCAGTAGCTCTACTTTATATTTAAAGCCTTCTGTAATCTCTTCCATGTCTGTTATTAAATGTATTTCATGAGCACTATGGTCTGGGTGCTAATGGACGCTGTCCCTTTAAGGACCAAGAATATGATCTGTCCGACATGTCTGACATCACAGACACTTCCCTAGGGAATAGCAGCAGCAGTCTGCTGCCAGTAAAATATTGTCTAGGACTTTGAATCTGCAGAGGTAAGACAGCTCTGAATGGACTGTTCTTGAAGGGCATCTGCTCTTAGGGTCACTTTATTTCTCTAAACATCTTCTGCAGTTCAGGTTTGTAGGTGCTTTTGGGTTGATACACTTATATAACACGTGCTAGTAGCCAGATTTTGCCATCTTTTTGTGGAAATGAGTAGGACCACATGATTTCATGACACCGGCAGGTAGGGAGTACACTTTCCAAGACCTTCCAGTAAGTTGGGTTGTCGCATCCTGCCTGTTTTTGTCATAATCAGATGAATAGATTCATTACAGAAAGTTAGACTTGGTAAGCATGAACGGTTGCATTTCAGATGGACAGATTAAGCAAGTTGGTTTTGGGAAACTTTGTTCAGAAAGTTTGTCCACCTAACAAATGGAGGTTTGTGATGTCATGCTTTCATACAGCTACTGTTTCCTGCATTGGCAAGCCTATTTGGTTAGTGTTTTGTTTATGATGGGTGTAGTTGGAAACCTTTGGCTTAGTCATCACAGCTGTACAACACATACAACCTGTGCACAAAACCTCTCTCCTGTATTTTTCTTAATAAAACTTTACCTAGCTTAGGATTAACCCTATTTTATCCCACCACACAATAATACACAGTCTTGAAGTTGAGAGTTCATTATAGACATCCACTAAAAATTACCTGCTGGGTAAAGTAATTTAGGAAGAAGAAACATTTGTTTGTCACCACATGTTTGCCTGATGTTTTGTTATTTTGATTTAATACAATGGAATTCATTTTAAGTGTGTCTTTTAGCAATAATTCACCCAAAAATGAAAATTCTGTCATCATTTACTCAACCGCATGTCATTCCAATCCTGTGTGAATTAATTTTTCTGTGGAACATGATATTTTGAAGAATGTAGGGTGGACAGACTTTCAGTTTCTAGTTCCCATTGACTTCCATATGTTTTTTCCATACTATGGAAGTCAATGTAGTTGAAGTACAGTATGTCTGTGAACTTCTGTTTATTTATTTGGTAACAGATTTGAATGTACATTAATGTTCAAAAGTTTAGGGTCAGTAAGTTATTCTAAAAACTAGGGGTGTAACGATACGAGTATCGTGTATCGAACGATTCAAGTGATGATTTGGCAAGTTCCAAATCATCCTTATCATCCTTATCCCCTTGGAGTGGGGACTTTGGAGCGAGCAGGGCACATGCGTGCCATTATTTAGTCGTTTAGAACGCACTTGGTGAAGGGAGCGATCTAATTTCCTCATTATCTTCAGCTGGGATGTTCCCGTGACAACGCAGAACGGTGTCCGTCAGCAGATTCGCTGATGGACACCGGCATAAAAAAAAATAAATAAAAAAAATTACATTTTAAAAATTTTTATATACATTATTTTTATATATTATATAGCATATTTTAAAAACGTTTTAAAATATAAAATGCATGTGTATTTCCAGCAGTTATGCTAGCAATAAAAAGACATTTATGACATTAAAGCAGCGACATCTGCTGACGCGATGTCATTCTGGTTCTGTGTGAATTAATTCTTTCTGGTGGAACATGATATTTTGAAGAATGCTTAGCAGATTGGACAGACTTTCAGTTTCTGAAATTTATTGACCTCCATGTTTTTTCCATACTATGGAAGTCAATGTAGTTGAAGTACAGTATGTCTGTGAACTTCTGTTTATTTATTTGGTAACAGATTTGAATGTACATTAATGTTCAAAAGTTTAGGGTCAGTAAGTTATTCTAAAAACTGACAGTAAAGGCATTTATAATTAGTAATTTTACTGTATTTTTGATTAAATAAATACAGACTTGATAAGCATAAAAGTTTTCTTTCAAAAACAAAAGCAAACAATTTTGAATGCTAGTTTGTTTAAAGAAATTATTGTATAATTTTAGGTGCTGTTATTTCGTTTTTTGTTTTTTTAAATCATCTTACTGCTTTCACTAGTTCACTTAAATGGTCATGCAGTGTAAAAAAATGAATTTTTCTCACAATATTCTATATAGTCTGCTATGTATGAGCTTATAAATTCTACCTGCACAATAAAAGAATTAACAAAATGTTGTTTAAAGTAGTTTTTCTGCAAGCTACCCATAAAAATCTTCTTTTACTTGTATTCCATTTCATCCACTGTATTTATTGTCTCAACATCACACTGTGACTATTTCCATATCCTGACCAGCTTTCACCTCTCTCTTCTCCTTCAGCCTGTTTAGGAAACCCTTTGATGGTGGGAAGAGGACGATGGATCATGGCAGTCAGCAGCAACAGACGCAGCAGATGCCAGGACCCTTCACAGGTTATGCGGGACCCCAGGGCCCGTACTCTGGGCAGCACCCAGCCCTGTTACGGTTGGACGAGGTGCAAAGGGAGATTGCCAGCCTGGGCCCACAGGTGTGCTCTTACAGCGGCCTGCAGAGCGACAGAGAGTACAAACGACTGGAGCGAGAGCTGACCCGATTACTGCTGGAGGTCGATAAGGTCAGGACAGGCCATCAAACTTCTTAGTTCGATATAAAGTCATACTAGTTCATTCTTCTTAACCATGTTTTGTTTCCCGACCCAGGTGGAGACAGAGGGCCGGCCGGAGCTTCAGCAGGCTCGGAAGCGTGCGGCAGGAGAGGTCGAGGGTCTGCTTCGCT
The DNA here is from genome assembly GCA_021397915.2 of Tor tambroides. Classification (NCBI taxonomy): domain Eukaryota; kingdom Metazoa; phylum Chordata; class Actinopteri; order Cypriniformes; family Cyprinidae; genus Tor; species Tor tambroides. The sequence continues at coordinate 5,650 of JAFVLL020016801.1, forward strand.
ACCTGGAGGGCAATGCTACACATCCGTCTCGGCTGGCCATTGAGGAGCTGACCCAGGAGGCGCAAAACTTGCTGAATGAAGGGGTTGTGGGGCCGTTCCGGCAGGGCCAGGCTCAGGATGCCTTTGAGATCAGTGAGGAGCTGGTGGAGGCTGTGCAGAACGTGGCCATGCGGCTGGCCCAGGTTAAGACGGGTGGAAGTGTCCCACTCAGGAAGGCCCGTTACAAAGCGCTGACGCGGGTCTGTGCCGTACAGGAAATACTGGAGGGTCGTGTCCGCACTCATACGTTGGCGCTGCCGTTGTCCGATGACACACATGAGGCTGTGCAGCGTATTAATCAAGTCATGGCACAGGTGAGTGGTATTGCTAAAAAAAATATCACGAGAAATCACAATCCTGCTTCTTAACTAGCAAATCACTGTTATTTATTTTTACATGTTAAGATACAGCAGTTACAAAACAGACCTTTTTTATTTTAAAGGTCAGAGAGAGAGTAGAAAATAGCCATTAAAATGTTAATAGTGTTTTATTTACACTACCATTCAAAAGTTTGGGGAGAGTAAGATCTGAAGGATCATGTGACACTGAAGACTGGAGTAATGATGCTGAAAATTCAGCTTTGCATCACAGGAATAAATTACATTTTAAAATATATTCAAATAGAGAACAGTTATTTTAAATTGTAATAATATTTCAAAATTTTACTGCTTTTACTGTATGATCAAATAAATGCAGCCTTAATGAGCATAGGAGACTTCTTTTAAAAAAAAAAAAAAAAAGCCCACTTTTGAATGGCAGTGTACATAACATTTTTAATCATTTTTGAAAAAAACTTTCTGATTTTAGCCATGAAACAACTTAAACAATGTTGACAGTAAAATAAAGAAAACCTAAGATGAACTCATCTTGTGTAGGTGAGTGGTGCCCGGTGCCAGGAAGTGGCTCTGCTGATGGGTCTGAGTGGGCGTGATAGTTGTGCCCACCTGGCGAGGATCCTTACAGAGCTGTTGGTTGAACTGGACGCCCTGGATGTGTCTAGTAATGCTGCGGTGAGGAACTACAGAAAACAAGTGGTGGAGGAGATCAATGGTCTGCTAAAACATCTTGACCTGGAGGGAGAAGGAGAGGAGACACGCAGGTAACACTAAATACACACATCAGCATGCAGCACCGCTGAAATACTGTATAATGTTTACCTATGTGACATTTAATTAGTCTTATTTAAGGATGAAATTTAAAAATATAAATTTGATTTTTTTTGTTAATTTTTTGAATAATTGATTTTTTTTTTTTTTTTTTTTTTTTTGGAAAGAAGTTTCTTATGCTCACTAAGGCTGTATTTATTAGTTTTAAAATAATGTTAAAACTGTAATATTGTGAAATATTGTTGCAGTTTAAGTTTTCTAATTTAATATATTTTAGCATCATAACTCCAGTCTTCATGATCCTTCAGAAATCATTCTAATATGCTAATTTGCTGCTTAAAGCTGCAGTCCGTAACTTTTGGCACTCTAGATAGACATCTATTAACCGCTTGCGGAAGAACATTGTAGCTGGAGCTACTTCTCTCTGTTTATGTCTATGACGATTCACGCAGGTACTGGGCTACTCCGCAGCGGTACCTGCCCGAACCAGTCTAAAATAGTCCAAATATAAACACTTATGATTGTGATTCAGGACAAGTCAAAAACACGGTTTGGAAAAATGGATTCATGGTGTACTCGCTTATATAAATTTTGTAAATTTTGAACACAAAGTTATGGACTGCAGCTTTAAGAAAACTTTATTATTTTTATCAATGTTGAAATCAGTTTTTGCTGCTTAATATTTTTGTGGAAGCTGTGATACTTTATTTTTTTATCAGGATTCTTTGATAAATGGAAAGTTCAACAATTTAATGCATCCTTGCTGAATAAATTTATTACTTTCTAGTATTAAAAGTATTAATTTTACATACATTACCATAAAAGTTTGGGTATCATTCCGCAAAAATATTAAGCTGCAAGTTTTTTTCAACATTAATAATAGAGAAAATGTTTCTTGAGCATCAGTGATTAAGAAACATTTCAAATATCAAGAAAACATTTTTATTGTTATGAATACTAAAAACAGTTGCTGCTTAATATTTTTGTGGAAACTGACACATTATTTTCAGGATTCATGTTGTTGTTTTTTTTTCATGTTATTTTTCAGGATTCTTAAATAAGAGTTAAAATGATCAGCATTTTTTTAATGGAAGTTTTTTGTAACACTTTTTTTTACATTTTTAAATATATAAAAAAGAGGATATGCTGTGTATAAATTATTATTACTGTATATAATGTAAACAGTATATATAATTTAATGGATTTTAATGGATTATTAGTTACTTAACTTATATTAATGAAGTTAATTCACTGTATCTGCAGGTATGATCTAGCTCAGAATGACTCGATCCGTGAAATTGAGGTGATCAGGGGCCGCGTCTCAGTGCTGCGGGAGGAGGTGCTCCGGCACGGTGCTGTAGGACAGGGGACGGAGCTGCAAGGTCTCCTCACGCACCTGGATCAGGTGGACACGGGGCGAAATCCCTGCATCCGGGAGGCGCGCCGCAGGGCTGTGTTGGAAGTTCAGGCGCTCATCACCTTCCTAGACCTCTGGGAAGCCCTCGGACGGCGTAACCCCGGACCAGACGAGCCTCCGTCTCATGCGGCCGTGTGGCGTGTCTTAGCCAGCCTGTGCGACCTGCAGGCTCAGGTTTTGGGTTTTGACGGCAAGAGGGCTGACAAGAGCTACATGGTATTGGAAGAACTACTGACCAAACAACTTCTGGCTCTTGATGCTGTGGACCCTCAGGGTGACCAGGGGACCAAAACTGCCCGTAAGCAAGCAGTTAAACACGCCCAGAATATCCTTAGTTACCTGGATATGAAGACAGATGAGTGGGAGTACTGAGAGGCCGATAAAAGAGACTGAGAATACAGAGCTGCAAAGAAACAAGCAAAAGGTTTTTTGCCTCTTGTGCGACATATGAGGACGCGGTCGTGCCGAGGATACAGGCCATGGGCGGAATTTTTAATTTGTATATAAAAGACTTTGTGTATCGCCGTGGGCAGCGAGACTGTTACCCATGATGCACTGCACCTGCTGCTTTTATCGGTCCATTACTGGTCCCTGAAAGCTGCCTTTCTCCTGGCAGAAGGAAGCACGGTTTCCACTGCACATGAAGCGTTTGTTTTCATCACAATAACCCATGATCTTTTTAGTTGAATCTGTGCTGTTGATTGGTGTGGTGTGGTGCTAAACCCTGTTCTGCTGCCAAAATCTGCTTCCAGCTTTTTCCCACATGCCCGGGTGGAGCACATTTCAGTCTTTATCGTGGTGTGAGTACATCAGCTCTTCATTCCTATCCAGTTAGAGCCATAATGGAAAAGGCGGCCCAAGCTTAGTGTTCATAGTTTAATCTCCTCTCTAAATTGCACTTTCAAAGTCTGAGCTCCTCTTGCTACAGTTATTAGCTGCGTATAAAAAAAACAACTGACCCAAAGGGAACAATATTTTAGCATTTCCTTGCATCTTCTACGTATATGCCCCAGTTTATGTTAAAGGGATAGTTCACCCAAAAATTCTGTCATTAATTACTCACCCTCATGTCGTTCCAAACCTGTAAGACCTCCGTTCATCTTCGTAACACAAATTAAGATATTTTTGATGAATTCCGAGAGCTCTCTGACCCTCCCATAGACAGCAAGGATCCTACCACAATCAAGGTCCAGAAATGTAACCCATGTGACATCAGTGGTTCAACCGTAATTTTACGAAGCTACGAGAATACTTTTTTGTGCGCAAAGAAAACAAAAATAATGACTTTATTCAACAATTCATCTCCTCCGTGTCACCCTGGTGACCATTTTGGAGAGTATCACATATGTAAACAACGTATGTACGTGGATACGTTGTTTACGTCCATATCAAAGCGTAAACAACATAAACAATGTATCCGCATACAGTGCTGCTGACACAGAACAGCATACGTTGTTTAGGTATGTTGTTATTTTTGTTTTCTTTGCGCACAAAAAATATTCTTGTAGCTTTGTAAAATTACGGTTGAACCCCTGATGTCACATAGATGATTTTAACGATGTCCTTACTACGTTTCTGGACCTGGATCGTGTTAGGATCCTTGGTGTCTATGGGAGGGTTAGAGGGCTCTCAGATTTCATCAAAAATATCTTCATTTGTGCTCCGAAGGTCTTACAGGTTTGGAACGACATGAGGGTGAGTAATTAATGACAGAATTTTCGTTTTTGGGTGAACTATCCCTTTAAGAAAATTTTATTATACAATAGATGACAGTGAATAAACATTGGTTTGTGACATCAGTTTAAAGGTGAAGTTTAATTTCTGTGCCATTAGTGTCACCAAATGGACAGTGTTTACACTTTTTAGGGTATTTAACATGAAATGACACACTTCACCTTTAAAGAAGACTCAAGGACAGCTAAAAAAATCAATCAAATCAAGATTTGCAGTTTTCCTTCTTGGAAAACCTTCCTGCAGTTTTGTCAGATTTCATAGAAGACTGTGGCCAAAATGCAATGAGGTATTGTCTTTGGAGATGTTTCTTTTTACTATGGAGGACAGAGAATAGAAACTAGTTCACAGGGTTTCTTGTCTTCTCCATTGGTTTTTTGCTGTTAGGCAAAAAGTGCCTGTGCAGGCGACTAGGGAATCAAGCAGAGACTAAAAGTGTGTGTCTGTGATTGTTTAAAAAAAAAAAAGTGGTGCATGCTATTTTGGTGGTGAGACTGATCAAAGTGGACAGGGGCGTTCTAGGACATTTTCATCAGAGCGGCAGGGAAAGACAGCAAGCTATCAAACAAACTCAAAAACTGTGGCTACATTCACACAGATCAATGTGACCCAAATCTGATTTTTTTTTCTTTTTCTGTTACACATGATAGATCTGGGGTTTTTGGGATGACAGTACTATGAACCAATATAGATTTGGTTCACTTTCATACGTGAGTATAAAATCAGATAAAGTGAGTCCCCCATGTGATTTTAGTGTGAATTTAGAGGGTTTCCATCGTATTTGCACATTGGATTTACCCTTGGTTTGACTCAAACAAATGTATGAGTTACACTCTATAAAAGTACTACACATAAAGGTGCAAAAGTATATTTTTTTTTATTGTTTCTTTACTGTTTACTCTCAAATATTGTGGAGCTTGGTTTGCCTTTGAACTCTAACTATTATTTGGCACCACTGTGGATTTTTCATTGGCCAACATGAATAGTTATCCATTGACAAGTTTGTTTGTTGATTTGTGGAAGCAACATAAGGAATGCCAAAAAGGCATAAACAGTATACTGAAATAATAAAAACCTGACAATATAAGTTAAATGACATATTTTAATATATTAAATTAGAACGTTAAATTTTATTATGTAAGTTGTTAAAAACATGTCAGGGTCAGCATGCATAACACAGCAGTGGCATTTTGGAACAAATTGCTTGAGTGAATAATTCAATGACTCACTTCTAAAGATAGTGACTTTGTTATTCTTGAATGAATCTGTTTTTAATGAATCATTTGAGAATTGCCTGAGCAGTGTTTAATATGGGCCGCATTTAAAAGGTCATGTGAACAACTTTTAGAAGAAAAAGCATACTGCATTTAAAAAAATAATTGGGCACTTTGGCTTGCAGTGTGAAATGGTCTGTTAAAACCCCTCAGAGACTGTTGTAGAAAGATGTAGGAGTAACTTGTCTGTGGTTAAAACCGCAGGAGTATCCAGTTCCACTGTTTAAAAATTAATCACAAAGGCCAGGTGATCGCCATACACCTTTGCCAGCACTAATGATGAGTCTAATTTTGGGAAATAATATATTGTGTCATCTGCATCATGCTGTGCTGTTGAGTCTCTCACTGTTCATTTGAGCTGTCAGTAGGTTACAATGGCTTGTTTTGAACTAGAACAGTAACAGTCCGTTAGCTGTTTATTTCGGTCGTGTCCCAGTTGCTGTGTGGTCACTACCCTCTGTCCTGCTCCAGATAAGGGCACGTCCAGATAAACTGACTGTCAGCAGTCATGAAGCAACACCACAGTTATCATCAAAGAAATCAGGCTCTGCTTGGATTATCGAAGGGCATTCTTGTTGAAAAATGACAATAAAGACGCAGGGCCTACAAGTCATAAGTGGTGCTGTGCTGGGAAAGAAAGGAGCTGCAGAAAAAAGCAAAAGCAATAGGTTGTGGTCAGAACAGATTAATCCAGACTCTGTCATGAGACGGCCATTGTCTGGAAAAGTCCCTGCGGTGGGCAGAGCTGGCAGTTCAGCTGAGGAGGATCCCACATCAGTCAAGGTGAAATCCAGCAGCACTTTAAAGCAACCTTGCACTAGGCGTTGGTGTTGTTTTGTGCACCTCTTATAAAACCCACATAGAGAAGGCAAAGATGTGAGCTAATATTAGCAATGTCAGTTCTGCACAACCAGACTTTTACTGTTTGTGAAGATTATGCTTTTTTTCAAGCACAACACTGCGGGTAAATATGGTTGACGCTCCTCATTAAATCCTTGTGATGTAACTATTTGTTAATGCAGTGGAACTGCTAATTATACAAGTAGATTGTGCTAGAAAATGGCAGGAATGTATCTCATTTGCAAATGCTGATACCTGTCTCTCCACTGCAGTTTTCTGCCTTGAGGTCACCAGAGATTTTGAGCAATGAGGGGCTGTTCACACAAGATGTATCTTTGGTTTCAAAACTAGATTGAAGATTGAAAACAAAATGGGGCAAAATGCAGGGGTTTTCAAAGCTGGATTATGAACATGACAGCATCTTCAAAAATGCGAGAAAAGATGTAAAATATATTGTTTTTCTCAAAGTCGTGATGTTACCGAAGTAGTGGCAAATCTTCTGTTTGGTGACGTACATCTGAGTGAAACAGATTATCGAAGAAGAAAAAGAGTAGAGGTTCAGTTGATTGGTTTTTGATTGGATGGAGCCAGATGTGCTGATTGGAAAGGGGTGTGGTTTAAGCACAAATTATTTGAGAAGAGGTCAATACAAATTTCAAAATGAAATAACATGGATTAATTGTTCATAATTAGATCATTAAGATGCATTTAGAAAATACATAGGTTGAATGTATTCATTTCAGTTGGGCGGGTGGGTCACAGACCAAAAAAAGGTTGGAAACCTCTCCCAAAAATTTGCAAATCTGCATTTCTGTTAACGCCGGATAAATAAAATGTCCCAGATTTGAACATTTCTAGTCACTCTCCCAACAATAGCTAATAACAACAAACTGGTTAAAACAGTTCCCATTTGTGTTTCATCTTCACAGCCACAAAATGCTGTCCAAAATCTCAATTTAAATTCTGTTCACATTCAAAATCATTTAGGAGATTCACTTATAATTTTAAAGGTGGTGTCTATTTACACTGAGTGTTTGCAAAGGTTATTACAAACTATAACTTACATTATAATGCCCAGAATTGCTTAGATATTTACATCTATACAGAACTTTGGACTTAAGTGTAAACAAGATGCTATTTGTAGCTATTTATACTTGGTGCAAACTGTACCTAACACTATTTTCACTCAGTGAAACTGGCATCTTCCTTTTCTTCTACCTTATGTTTTGCACTCAGTCTAGTCGCTGCCACATTTGAATGTAGTTTTCACTCCCAAAACTTTGCTGTTTTCATGGCCACATTGAAAGATTGTAAATATAGGCCATAATGTATTGTGTTATGAAGGAATTACACTCTTAAAAATAAAGGTGCTTCACAATGCCATATGATTCCATAAAGAACCTTTAACATCTGAAGAACCTTTCTGTTTCACAAAAGGTTCTTTGTGGCGAAAGAAGGTTCTTCAGATTATAAAAAGGTAAGAAAGAGATGGTTCTTTAAAGAACCTTTGACTGAATGGTTCTTTGTGGAACCAAAAATGGTTGTTCTATGGCATCGCCGTGAAGAACCTTTTAAAGCACCTTTATTTTTAAGAGTGTATTTTACAGGGGTATTACCTATATTTTGAATTACATTGTGTTCTGTTTTAGGGTTAAAGGAAATTTACAGATAATGACCTGACAGAAAATCACCAGTACCTTTTCAGTTTTTTCTACTCAAGCATATTGTGGCCACATCTTGAGCTTTAGATCAGTTTATAAAGTTTGATATGGTTATCCAACGCTATCTCACGACCAATCCGTACATATTTTATGAGGTAGCTAAAACTCGTAAAATACGTACAATTTAGCAAAAATGTACGAATGAGGTCGTACGAATTCGTACGGATCAGCCACCTTGTAAAATATGTACAAATTGCCATGAGATCGGGTTGGGGCATCAGACATGGCACAGTCCAAGTCCTCTTTCTTAAAATGTTTGACATGCAGTGTAAATCTACATCCAGATTCCATTAGCTGCCAGAGCCACCGTCTCTCCACAGATCTCCAATCTGTCAGACGATTGGTCTGTCAGATCTGAGTCACACTGATATCTGCAAAACTGTCTCCATGGTTACGATCACAAATCAAATCCATTCTGATTGTTGAATGACACTCAATAGCAGATTATGGCACTTTATAGGTCAATGAGTCCTCTAGGAATATTAGAGATTGTTTTGTATGTGCTGAATTAATATTACCTTGATTGTATTACAGGATGAGCTTTAAAACCAGAGATATTTGACATTGAGACCAAGTTCAGGCTCTATTCCTGCTTTAATGTAATGAGCGAGCATTGTACCTGTCTTTTTATACTTTGTTTACGGCAATTAGTCTTTATTTGTAGTGACATGGCTGATATGAGATGAGAGGCAGCAGAATTGATGTTTGGAGTAAAACACCATGCAGTGTGATTTATTAGAGGACTTCTCATTTTATTTCCACAAACAACATAAACCCCATTACTCTGCTTGCAAGATTGAGAATGTAGTGAAGAATGTCCATCTTTTTTATACCAAAGTTGTTTTTAACTTTCATTATCTTTTTAATCACTGAAATTCAGTAACTAGAAAAGCGAAAACCTCCCATTCTTGCTTTTGTTTGTTTGTTTTCTTATCCGATCTGATCTGTCTGGAAGAATGTGTTTTTGTGGTGATCTGTGAGATTGTCTAAATGTGTCATGCTATTTATGATGTTCGACGCATTGTGTATATTGTCCAGTTTATGCTTGTTTAAAAAAAAAAAAAAAGCAGCACATTTAAGTTCAAACTGCTGTGTGAATGCTTTGGTCAGCGGGGTTGTTTGATTTTTACATGTCTAGATTGCTAAATAAAAGATGGTTATCTGAAAATAACTTATGTTTGTGGCAAGGTATTAATTATGGCCTGGGAGCTTTCAACCTGTTTCCATGGCAACCCCTCGCTGTGCTCACAAAATAGGTGTTCAAAAAAAGAATTGGGTTTGCCTGAAATGCAGAGCGCAGAAAATACCCCGGCACACTTCGTTTGCTAAATATATCTGCCTAAACTGATGGAGTTATGATTCAACAGTGTCATATCTGTCAACAGATTTCAGCATCACAAGCCTGTAAATCTGTGACTAGACATATTGAGCTTTATAATTGTTTTAAAATGTATTACTGCGCAAATTAATATTAATTTTCTAATAAATCTAATTGGTGACATAATACAAATATCACAACATGATGTTAATGCAGTAGCACTACTGCCTCTAATGCAAATTCTAATATATATATATATATATATATATATATATAGTGTGTGTGTGTGTGTATATATATATATTGTCAGTTAAGGCATACTTCCTGAATAAAAGTATTAATTTCTTTAAACCGTACAGACCCTAAACTTTTGAACGGTAGTGTATAAATATGAATAATTAATATAACTTATAAACCAAATATTCCCTTGTTCTGCTGAAATAAATACATACATTAAAAAAAAAACAACAAAAAATGCAAATATTGTGCAGCTGTGACAAAAACTCCATCTAAAAACCCATCTCTGCAGCACACTTTCTGCATTAGCACTTTTACAGACAAAAGGAACCTCACTGTCTCTCGTCCCCGGGGCACTCTCACCCTGCAGCAGGGTATTGATCGGGCAGAAAATGCATCTGTCTGCTTCTGATTCCACCAACATCATTGCAGCATATGAGGGACGGAAGAGAACAGTCAACACATGCTCATGACCCCATGACAGCAAGGACATCACGGCCCCTCAGGGAAGAGTGACAGATGGAGAAACACACACAAACACCACCACTGTGGGTCCAAAAGACTGATACTGCACTGGAAATGAAGAAAAGTTAAGCAATATAAGATGCTTGAATGTTGCTGTCATGAAATCAAAAGAGAGGCAAACCAAATCCTAAGACATTTTGAAATTCAAGTTCAAACGTTTTGGTTGGTCAGCTTTTTTAAATGTTTTTGAAAGAAGTCTCTTATCCTTACCAAGACTGCACTGATTTGATCAAAAATACAGTAAGAACTGTAATACTGTGAAATATTACTACAATTTCAAAATAAATGAATATATTTTAAAATGTAATTTATTCCTGTGATGCAAAACTACATTTTCAGCATCATTACTTCAGTCTTCAGTGCTACATGTTTTATAACATTATAAATGTCTTTATTCTCACTTTTGATTAACTTAATTTTTTATATAAATTTGATTAATTTAAATTCATAAAGCAGGGGCTCATAAAATGTTGTAATAATGCACACACGCACGTACTGCTGCTGCATATTACACTGAAAAAAAAAACAATTCATTGAATTTACTCATTTTTTTAAGGTAAGTGGTTGCAATCAATTTATTTTAGCTACATTTAAATAAACAAATTTAGTTGACTAACTTTCAAAAAAAAAATTTATGTAGCTACAATAAATTGTTTGCAGCCAAAAAATTTAGTATCATTTTTTCAGTGTACTGTATCATATTATACCTCAGACAAATGAATCTTGTTTGTTATTACAGTGGCCACCAGATGGCAGCATGTGACTAATATGAATGGTAATTCTGTCTCAAACACAGTCTCCATGTCACTTTCTAGAGTCAAATACCCAAGGGTTAAATAGTGTAGTTAGTTCACTGCATTCAATGAAAGGTGACAGTACAACAACAGCACTGGGGCTCTAAATCCACTGACCAACTGGCTAAGAAGAGTCTGAAAAATAAGATTAGACAGGCGCTTAACAACTTAATGATGTGCAGTACAGTAACTGTACTGTATTATCACTGTAGGTAGATCATTTCTCTTGCCTATCATCTGTTATGGTATCAGTTGCACAAGTTGCATAGTTATGAACTTCATGGATATAACAATCATGCCTTAAAATTTGGAGCTGTTCGTCACGTGGGTCGACTGGCCCAGTTTAACCCTTTATGGTTACGTGTGCTCACACCCACCCACCCTCACTCAGAAAACTCAAACATAATCCATGTGATCTGAATGTGCACATGTGAGAGCCATTGTAAACATGTTATGTAACTCTGTTCCCATTTGATTCAGATCACACTTACACGTGCATGCATGTTTGCAGCAATGTCCTCTCTTATAAAGATCACTGTAGTCTATCCATGTTTCTATTGACATGGTTTCTTATTGGCCTGCTAAGGTCTAAGGTGGTCTCTGTAAGGGTCTTTTGAGGTCTAAGGGTGAGTGAAAGTCTAATACTGACAGTAAAACCTTTAACAGGAGATTTTGTGTAAATTCATACATATATGTGTTATATAACTTCTGGGCACTAGTAAAAAACATTTTTAAAGAGCTCTCTCATTGTTTTAAAATGCTACAGACTCTACAGGGTATATGCAAAATGACAGGCGTAGATGAAAGTTGTTTCTACCCACATCAAATCACATTCTTAGCTGTTAGTGGATTTGGTTTTTGTTAAGAGTTTTTCTAAAAATGCTTGTTTTGAAAGGTTCCTTATACTCGAAATATTATATTACTTACATAAAATTTGCCTCTGGAGGCTAAAAATGCCTGTGGAATGCAGCAAATGCAGGTTATAACAACCTAAACAGCAGCTTTAGCCTGACAGTCACAGACAGCTGCAAAAGCCATTCTCGTTCATCGTGCTTTCTGTGAGAAATCCCTCCAAACCCAAGTTCATTATACAACCACAGAATGAGTCTGTCCCAGAATCCTAAAACATGGCAGTTTTGTTCCATATCTTATGATTTCAAAACACAACTATTAGGAAGTGTTGCAGTTTGATGGAACATTTATCTGCACAGCTGTTTTATGTTATCTCAATCAGCCGCTGAATGGAGCTATCTGGCCAGCCGCCACACAACAGCTGGATATTACCCACAGGTCTTTGAGTGCATTCACACATTCAACACATGGCCTGCAACACTCAACAGACAAAACCCCATGATAAAACTACTGCTGGAATGCCTTGGGGTGTTTATCATGTATATGGAATAAATGTTCATTAAAAATTGAGCATGGTGTACATATGTTTAAAAGTCAGTAATTTTTTAAAGAAATTAATACTTTCATTCAGAAAGGACACATTAAATTGATCAAAAGTGACAGCAAAAACATTTTAAAATGCTGTTATTTCGAACTTACTATTCATTGAAGAATCAATCATCTAATAGTCTTTACATCCATTTACAGTTTCTCAAGCATTTATTTTCATGGGTTTATTTCCCTGGTTTGTCCATTAGAGAGCAGCCTCATCTAACGCACAAGCAATCACGCACATCTTGAAAGCACAAGGACGTTTTCCAGTGTGTACGTGTGCGGTGAACGTTGAGCAGAGGGAGGCCAAGCTGAACTCTGAATGCAGAGTGGAATGTGACACACCCTGACGTTTAATTCAGCTCAGCATAGAAAATATAATTTCAAATAAACATCAACACCCTACACAGTGCACGCAACATAGCAAACAGGCACAGGCCATAGAGTGATGCAAGACAAACAGGCTCTACAAAAGGAAGTCTGTCTCGCACTGTTGCTTATTAGTCATCATCAGCTCAACAGCAGTAAACAACTAACCACAAGAATTTAAAAACATATTCAGAGCAACAGTAACGCAAAACAAGTTTACTTGGCCAGCAAATGAAATCTATACTTAGAAAATTCAAAGGAATTGAACAAAAATACCATTTCAGAAAATGACAAAGGTTAGGGGCCAATGTCCAGCTATCGCATGTTTCCATTGAAAAATGAGGGAAAAGCAACACAATAGAATGTTCTGTGTGAACAGCCCCTTGTTTTATCATCATAATTTTCTGTTCAGTGTCAGCGCAGAATAATAAAATATTTGATTCAACCTTCTCGTAAATAAAAGGTCTAAGTAAAAGCCTGGAGTCTGTTCTTCATAACCTCGCTTAATACATCTGATGATCTGACAGATGCCAGATCTTTTAATCATGATAATTGATCTGTAAAATATCTGGATTTAGCTGTCATGTTCGTTGGAACAGGATGATTTATCAATACTTGAAACCATGATCAGCAATGCCGTGACTGGCTGGCGGCAAGACAGGGAAGGAAACATCAAGGAAACAACCTAATAGAAGTCCTACTAGATAAATAAAATGTGCCACAGTAATAACACACAAGATCAATTTTTTTTACTGATTCCATTTATTTTTCACTATTTAGTATGTAAATATGGTAGCATAAAATCCAGTATAATGCTATATGTACCATGGTCTTACTGTCCATCTGATACCATCACTGTAATATGGTCTTTTTTTGTGTAATAAAATTACAAAAATTAAACTGAATTTAGGTGAATTCAGGTAAACTGGGACACTTTTCTGAAATACCTGATATTAACCCGATACATTTCCAAATTACATTTATATTATGAGCATAATATTAATATATTAATATCATTTACACTCTTAAAAATAAAGGGGGTTTTCACAGCAATGCCATGGAAGAACCAGTTTTGGTTCCCCAAAGAACCTTTCAGTGAACATTTTTTAAAAGAACCATTTTTTCTTAGTGTGAAGAACATTTTTAATAATCTAAAGAACCCCTTTCCACTGTAAAGAACCTTTTGTGGAATGAAAAGGTTCCACGGATGGTAAAGGTTCTTTATGGAACCACTGATGCCAATAAAGAACCTTTATTTTTAAGAGTGCACTTTAATTTTTCTAAAGAGCTAATTTAACTTTACTTTTACTTAAGTATGACATTTGGACATTTTATACAAAACTGATATTGGCAAAACTATGTATAGACAGGGTCAAAACACAGTCAGTCATTTCGACAGGAGAACAGGAGAAAATGTGTTATGAAATGGCACAGCAGTAGTAAACTGAGTGTATTTACCACTAACTCATGACTCACTGTGAAATGACCCATGATTCAAAGCCCAGACCTACAGCCAACTCCCTATTCATGCCTGTGGACACTGAGACATTCATCCCAATACTCCGAGTCACCATAAGCTTTAGAAAGCTGCCGTAAAAGATTATTACTACTGTAGTTATCATTAATAAAGTCACAAATAACACCTCACAGTATATGCCTATCCCCACTAAAGTGAAGTGGACTACTGAAAACATTACACTAGGTGTTTCAGTCTGCAGATGCAGTCACATTTAATGTTGCTCAGCATGATTTTGTGGGCAAAATCCAGTCATTTTAATAAGAATCTGCACTTTTTTAAAAAAAAATTTGAACACAGATTTTGCTCATGTTCAGAATGGTTACATGAATTTGCTGCACTGACCAACAGAAAGCTGCTTGGTTTAAATGGACAATGGACTTTTATCAGTCTCTTTAAGGCTACCTGTATGCAGAATAGTCATCTTATTAAATATAACCACGTGTTACACGTTGAAGATGCATATTTCAATATCTCATTAATCCCATTACAACAAATTCCTTCAACAATTTGTTGGATAATTACATAATGTTCACTGTACTGTATAAAGCATGACAGTAATAGCTATGCTATGATGATTGTGACTCTGAAACAGGAACAGCAGGTTTTTCTGCTCTCATGAACTTTGGCCAGGTGGAACACGTATACGTGTGCCTCTGCACACACCTACCGTCATACACCATTCTGCTCCAGTAAAATAAAAGCATGTGTTTATTGCATCTCTCCTTGTGCTTTTTACGATGCAGGAGGCTTTTAAATATATACATCCTTTATACGGCAGATACTTTGGACGTTGTGTTTGCGGTTGTGCTTTTTGTCACCTCAAAATGCAACTCAGCCAGACTTTTGACTATGAGATCATATCAGTAAATGGTCTAAGGTCACATTGATTATGTCACAAAACTTCTTATTTGCTCACATTTAAGTATCTTATCTTGTTTGCTCAAATGCATGTGCACTGAATGACAATGAACACAGGTAGAGTGAAAGTACACTTATGATATGCTGTCTGTGCCGGCTGTAATTTTTGACCGAGTAGTCTAGTCTAGTCACATGCTGCAGTCTGAAAAGAGTTACTTGGTTATCAGCATATGTTGATGGGTTTGATGAATATGCCTCTGTTTAAAAACATATTATTTTAAGTTGATGTGGCTCATAGACTCATGAGCATGACTACTCACTTCAGACTAAAACTGAAGAGCTAAACTGGGAACTAAAACCGTTCCACTGTTCCAAAGTGAACTCGCACGGACAGGAAGAGACCTTTATGATTTTATATTTCATTTCACCTTTATTTCAATTAACAAGATATTTTTAATTTTAGTTAACAACACCTTTACCTCGCACCAAACAGTTATTATATCAACCCAAAATCCTATATGTGCTTCCAGTTATTGCATAAAACCAAATATCTGATTGCAATATCATCAGCTCTTGCCATTTCTGCAGGGAATATGATCAGACAATCAGTGAGCAAACTGTGAGTCTGTGGGAGTGCAGAGACACACTGACTGACCTTTCATTGACATAATGAACATTCATCCTCCCTCTGAGAGCAGTACATCAAATACTGGAATTTACATGGATTTCTCAATGATCTCTGAATCAGAAGATGGAGAAATATAAATGAATTGTGAATTGCTGGATCTAAAATGCATCCAACTCAATTATTATGAGCTACAAAGAGCACTTGAGGAGCACCTGAAGCACAGATCTGGAGAGAATGGTTTAATGGTTTGGAGTGAATGTGACATTCTCAGAGCAGATAACAAATCTGAATTGTTTGACCTGTTATCTCTGTGTGTATTGTTGTGGCCTTGTCTTTATGTTTATAATCAAAAATTCACATAAAACAATTGGAAATTTAAAAATGGCATTGAACTTTGAACAAACAACAAAATCGAATCAAAGACTTCAGACAGACAGAAAACCTCCAGCCTCGTAAACTGGTAGGGAATGCATAAAAATATAGGCTAGGTTGGGCACTATATATTAAGGTAAAACACTAAGAGAATAAGACAGGAAAAAAAGAAAAAAAATTGTTTTGTGAGAAAAACCTTTTGTTTCAATCCCTGAGAACCAAAACAGGCTAGACTTTAGACCGGTGATTAAACTGAAATGGGGAATACTGGAAATCATTCTGTCCACTCAGCTTCTCTATTTGATTTCAGCGCTGTGCTCTCCATGGAAATCTGTGAATCAGACCCGACATGCACCTTTTTCTTAACAATCAAATATCTTGAACTGGCTCGAGGCCTTTTAAACCAGAGAAACCAAGAGCAAGCTGAACAATAAGCTCCTCACGGATTTAAGATCAGGATTTCTAACCTGGAGACAGGGCCTGGCTTATGCACTTATGAGTTTATTATTAAACATGCAGAAAAATAGGTTTATGCTCAGTTCATTTCATGACTTTCTAGCTCTTCATTTTTAATCAAAGAAAGATACAAGCTGCAGGCATGTTATTGCACTCCAGTAAACTCATACATTGCATACTGTAGGTAACTTTAACCTGATGCTTTGAGACATTTACTCACCAGCACATTTTCTATTAATAACCAGTCACGGAAAAACATCATCCTGCTTCCCTTTTACAGAACAATGCACTTTGAGTTTATGACCAAAGTGGATAGATACCACCAAAGACACACGGATCAAACACACACACACACACACACACACACCTTTGTTTTCTTGTCAAGTTGGAGACTTTCCATCGACTGCTATTGTTTTATTCCGAGCTAATGTCCTTTTGTATAACTAACTATGATGTTATTGAAATTTATAAGTTCAGAAACTTCAAACAAAAGTTTCTCTCTCTGATACTGCTAAAAGTCTGCTTGGTGTCATGTAATTATATGGCATGGAAGTCCTAGCTGCTAAACTGAGCTTGTGTAAGTGTTTTAACAGGCCAAAGTATCACCAGCACAAGCTTACAGTACTTTAGCTCATCAATGCTGCTTTTTTCTGGATTAAAAGGGCTGAACTCTAGGATCGGAGAGTAAGGGGTGGACAGAGAGAGAGAGATAGAGGTGCTTATATGAATGAGAATGTGCTAAAAGTGGTGTCTGGGTATTTATAGCTCACAAGCACCTTTGTGTGTCAAGAATAGATGCCAGTCACTGTGCTTTAAATTAAAGGTGTTAACAGTAAGAAGATAACGGAGCGATATTCATTTGCTACATTTTTTTTTTTTTTTTTTGATAATGTACACTGCCATTCAAAGTTTGGAGTCATTTTTTAAAGGAATTTATACTTTTTAATTAATAACATTTTTAATTCAAATAAGTGTTATTCTTTTGAATGTTCTGTTCATCAAATAATGTTTTGAAGACTGATAATTAATGTTTCTTCAGCAGCAAATAAGCATACTAGATTGATTTCTGAAGATCATGTGACACTGAAGACTGGTGTAATGATGCTGAAAATTAAGCTTTGCATCACAAGAATAAATAACATTTTACTTCTATAAATTAAAACAATATATATTAGTAAAAAAAAATATTCAAATAGAAAACAGTTCAATTGTAACAATATTTCACAATACTATTTTACTTCAAAAACATCAAAACATCTTTACAAGTCCAAACTAACTGTTTATATCACCACGCAAAAAATTCCAAAAAAAAAAAAAAAGTGTAGAAATTGATCCATTGTGTTACAAATTCTGTATTATTTGACTTTTTCTCACTTTAACAGATATGGCACATTTTTTCCCTCCACTTAGAGCACATTATTACCTGGAGTCTGTTTCAAGAAGTGACAGTTGAGGCCTTGCTGACAAGCTGCTTAAGGATTTTGTAGGGACTTATAAGAGCTGCTATTCCAGAGCCTGTGCTGTGGTTCAGATGTGAGGGGGACTCGCTCCATGCTCCGTTCCCATTCCTCACTCTATACTGTGCTAATAGAAAGCAGATGGATTAAACGTAATGGACCTGTCCCACTGCTACAACATCAAATCTCCATCCCCCACATATGGATGTAATATATAAACAGATACGGGAAGAGGGGCTTTTTCTTTGCATTTGAGTTCCAGCATTATATAACGCACAAACTCTCACAAAGTAAGAGCATATCTAAGAATCACATATCTGAGCATGACATGAGAACGCAAAGGCCTGAGAGTAAGTGATTATACCAGTGTTCAGAATTGCATACTCCTCTTACTATTTCTGCAGTATATAATGTGCACTTGCAAATTTTTCTGTAAGCATACGATACTGATTTACACAGTGTTTAATACACTGTAAAAAAAAAAAAAAGTTGAGCCAACTTAAAAGTTTAAGCCAACCAGCTTCAGCAGATTTTTGAGTTCTCAACTTCTTGTTTTAAGTTTATACAACAAAAAGTTGAGAAATTTCTTAAAAAAATAAGTTGAGAAAACTCAAAAATCTGCTGAAGCTGGTTGCCTTAAACTTTTAAGTTGGCTCAACTTTTTTTTTTTACAGTGTATACAGAGCACACCACACACTTGTGTAATGAATTAATTGGAAGTGATATCAGTCATGATTAACATCTCTTTATTGACTCATTTTTTAATTTGACTAGTATACCAAAAAATAAATAAATAAATAATAATAATAATAATAATAATAATCTGTGTAGAAACCGATGTGGAATTCTCTCCCTGAAATTATTAGCCAATTTCACACAATATTACAAAGAAGCGGCAAATAATACTTTGAAGTGAACATGAAAATTTGAAGTGGAAAAACTTTTTTTTCTTCTTGTAAAGTACAGTCCATTCTGTTTGCAAATTTGACATTTTTCTTTGTTCAATTTCTTTTTTTACTAGGGATACACAAAATATTCACACCATATTGGTTATAAGTCATCAGTTTAAATGATTTTTTTTTTTTTGGTACACTGTAAAAAAGTATTTTTCTAAGTTGTGAATAAAGATTATTGGAGAATATTTTACAAGATCATACTAATCTTTCTACTTCTATTAGTTGATGTTTCTTTGTATCAAATTTACTAGCGATTTCTAAGGGAAAATGCTTTCAAAGTAAATCCTACACTTTTTTACTGTATGCGTCCATACTTGATTATTTCATTTTTTCACTTATTCTGTTTGTACATTTAAACTGCTTTTGCAGGCATTTAACACAAATTTAATCTTTAAAAATCTTTAGTATATTAATAGCCATTTTCATTCTGTACATAATGTTGCGATGCCTATATTCACTTGTAGAATTTAAACTATTGAAGTTTTTTTTCTTCACTTTTTAAAGGTGCCGTTGGAGATCTCGGAAAATGCTAACTTTAGCCTGATAGCACTGAAAGCGAATGTCCCACCCTCCCTGCAATCGCCGTCCAAAGCCACGCCCCCTGAACACACATACGCTCAGAGAGCAGAATACCAGAGACAACATTAAATTACTACAATAGGCTACATCAACGGTCCAGTTCAAAGCAAGCATATATGTTCCATACAAAGGGCAATTAAAGTGTGCTAGACGTGAATTTAAATGGTATTTATTTACAGAGGTATATTATGTAACACTTCTCTAGTAAGTTTCGTCTGTGTGTGAAGATGCTGCGCAGCGCAATCTACGAATGAATGTTCCGAAGTGAAGTAAACTTCGGATTCCCTGCTCAGGGAGTAGGGGGCAGTGAACACTGTGTAGGGAGCATGTCAATGCAGACACAGTTCATGCACGTAGCTCTCTTCCTGCTGAGCTGGTTATCTGAGCTCCGGGTGTGTTAACTAAGCGAGACATGCAAAATATGCAGAGTGGGGAGCGCGAGGACTGCAATTGGGAACCGCTGGGCTACATCATGTGTCATTCACCGGTGAAAACTTTATAGCACAGTTAATGAAAAGTACTTACAATACCAGGAAGGAAGATCGGGTTGTTGTTGATGTTTGCCGGCAGATTTCTCAGCTCTGTCTGCACAGCGTGCGTGAACGCGCTGATGACGTGTCATGTCTGCGCGAACAGGGTGCGCAGAGGTATGCAAATACATACGTTGACAGGCAGGTAGGAGAGAAAATTAAAACGCTCGGACCGAGGGTTTTGATTGGGCAAACATTTCTTGGTCCTACACCTTCCACAGAATATATAAATACAGATAAATACATTTAGACCACTTAACTTGATTGCTATCAGGATGTGTGAAGAGACTTTCAACCAGAATAACAAAAAATGTTTCTGAAGACAATCACCTATGATACCTTTAATATAACCATCACATGAAAATAATTATAGGCTTGTACGGCATTAACCAGAAATGTAATATTGCTGAATCCCTAATTTTTACACAAAATATCATTTATGACTTTCAAGATGGTAACTGACCACTGAACTACATGTGCAATGAGATGGTGTATAACATTTGTTTTTTTTAAATAGCAAGCAATATGAAGTATTTCATGTACTGTACGCTAGTATACCATTCCAAACACAGATTATGACTATATCTCTGACTGTATGATTCATACCCTCCATGTTTCCCAAATTAGAGCACAAAAGGTTTATAACACCCTAAGCAAGAGAGAGAATGAGAATAATAAATAAATCCACCTCTATACAGCATCGTGAAGGCATCAGATTGCAGAAGGAAGGCCTTTTATGGGCTCGTGAATAGAAGAGCTCTCAGCAGATAGTTTCAGATATAACATTTACCAGATGTTGGCACATCTAGTTCTTCAGTATCTTTCATTCCACATGCAAGAAAGTAACATACACAACAGATACAGAACAGGCCGTAACAGCCTTGAATTGAGAGCACCAGTGGTGAGAAACTGCTGATATCACATAAATGAATGCAAATGAAAACCTCACAAATAAAGCTTTACATGATGTCAACAGACAATTTCATCGTGACACATATGTCATGAAGAGCATAAATTTCCAAGTCACTGTGCCCTCTGAGAGGTCAGATGTCTGTGCAGATGCATTCAGCAGCTGACAGTCATACAAAGTTGCCATAATGTCAACAGCACAAGAGAAAGAAACAACAAAGATGTGTTTTTATTGCATTCCAATATAATTTATTGTTGTAAAACAACCTACTTATTTAAAAAAAAAATAAAACCATACAAATAAAAAATGAACATCAGTCACCAGAACTTTTAAATGGCATGAACTGTTATATTGATGTAAAAACCCATCTAGCTGTTAACCAATCTAAAAAAAGAACACACAAAGGGTGTGTAGAGATGACATAACATGAAATGAGTTTGCATTACTCAAACTCTATAACAGTCTCCATCAGTTTCAGTTATGCTTCTAGTCGCGTGGTTTGGTTGCAAAGGTGAGGTATCCGGTGTGTCCGGCCATTTCTCTGGGAGGTGTGGCAGTTCTGCAGATCACAGAGCTGTTCTCAGTGTTTGGGACTTCCTCTTGACAAACATCTGAAGCCATCTGGCTGCTGTCGGCAGAGCCCTCCTCTGGTCCGAAGTCTGGTAAGGGCAGACTGACAGTACGAACATCATGCACCCGGAGCAGAACCTCCAGTGTGCAGATCTCCTCAAAGCCATGGTCCAGTAATGCCTCACAAGTCCTCTGGACCTGCTCTATACATGGCGAGAAGGAACAGAGACGACCTCCTGAGGACAAAGCCAAGAAGAGAAGCAGTCAGCTAATTATTGACCTTTTTAGGGGGCTTTCACACTAGACATCAGAGTTTGGTTCGTTTGGATAGTGTGAATACTGATGTGCATCCACAAACTGTACTTGAGTCCACCTAAAAAGAGTGATCTGGGGTATGATTCATGCAAACTCCAGTGCGGTTTGTTTCTGACGTGATCCCAATTGTACCTAATCATGGAGATTAAGTGCTATTCATGACACAAAAATTGTACAAACTGTATGCATTTAATGCATTTTCTCATTCACTTTCCCGACAAGCATGACTGATGTGCTCCAAGCAGAGAGAATTTCTCTCTCATTTCTTCTTGCCTACAGCAGAAAATGACTCCTGCATTCTTTGGAACCTTTGCCTTATATTCATGAGAAATAGACACTTGAGCCGATCTGTGTCGGCTCATTTTCAAAATTCAAAGTACAAAAGTGCTGACAAGCAAGCAACGGTATCCATCCATTTTGCCGTCTTCTCCTCCATAGCCATTTGCTAACAATGACTGCAACTGAACAAAGTTAGAAAGCACATTATTGGTTCAAAAGTATACTTCATTTTTTGACAAACACTAACTTATCTTACAGCCAAACACAAAGCCTTTCAATGTATAATCAATTTAACAGCAGGGATGCATGATATGAAAAATTTTAAACGATACCGATAATTAAGTCCTTCTCATGGCTGATACCGATAAGTTCATATTTTTATATTATAATTTTCATATAATCTGCAGTTTGTGCATCCAGGAGAATAGAAAAATATAAGATGCACTGATGTTAGTAGCTCTAGCCTAACTATAATAGAAAACATCAGTCCAGACTCTTCAAATGTTTTTTTTTTTTTTTGTGCAAGGCATCACAATACTTAGTAACAGTAATATAAGGCTCTATGACATAACTATGGTTTACCTGCAATTAACAACTCATTAACAACAAATTTATATTCAAGAATTTCATGGATAAAGACATGCATCTATTCATCTATTGTTATTCAGATACATAATAAATAACATAGGTAAACTTCAACTTGAAAAATGTTGTGTACTGACTTCTTTCAGTGGTTTAAATATATGTTCTGATGTTCATTCATGTTTATTTTGTGCTTTAAGTAAACATGAAAAGATGATCGGTTCACTTGCCACTTGAACTGTGGCACTATAGCAATCTGTCACGACACATTAAAGAGCCACGACACAATTTTTTTGTTCGAGTTTCTTAAAAAAGACAAAATTTTAAAGCCGAGATCTTGTTTCATACCAGAAGTAACCAGCTCTGTCTTGTCTGTTGGCGTGTTTTCAGTTTACTCTTCGCTCCACAATGTATTTTTCACTGCGTGAGAACATGATGTCTAGAATGAGAGCGGTATGGCTTGTCGGACATAGCAACAGTAACTAAGGGGGGTGGGTTTTAGGGTCTACTAAGGGCCAAGTAGTGCAAAGAAAGTCAATGTGCATGTGTGAGCTGAGCGTGCAGAGTACAAAATATGCTCGGTTAGTAAAATGGAGTAGAAGTGTAATATACTGATGACGAAATTTACGTTACGCGCACTATACACAAGTATACTTGGGTTTTTATGTGACGCTAGGGTATGTGTAGATTGCATATGCCCTTTGAAATGTTCTACTATTTAGTTTGTTCACTGACCTGGGCCATCGCTTTACAGTCAGAAAAGAAACTGAGGAGAGCGAATACTTATATTAGAACATTACACTTCAGCATGTAGTTTCATGGACTGAGTGGAATAAAACTATAATTTAGAAAATTCCCAGAAACTGCTCTTTTGAATGATGTTTGGATCTCTGTCTATGTCCAACTTTAAACACAAGTTTGCATCTGTTCTTTATCAAACCACTGAATGAATACACAAATCTCCAGCAATTGTGTTACATTCTGTGCAAACATATATCTTTTTATTTAGTAGTGTAAATGAATTTCCCTGTTGAACATCAACAAGTGTTACTATTTGTAAAACCTTATCACAACACCCGAAAGGGAAGTTCACAATTGTGGCTGATGTCAAATCAAACCTGAAACTTGAAACTTGAAAGCAGCAACCTGGAACAAGAACTAGAACATTTTTATTCAGTTCTTTAAGGAAATAACCTTACCTTGTTTCTCACTAGATCCACAAATCACATACAGTAATACAGTGCCATGAAAAGGTTTTTGCCCCCTTCCTGTTTTTAATTTTTTGCATATTTGTCACACTTAAAAGATTCAAATAATCAAACAAATTTTAATATTACACAAAGCTAACCCGAGTAAATACAAAATGCAATTTTTGAAATAATGATTTCATTTATTAAGGGAAAAAAGCGGTCTAAACCTGCCTGGCCCTACATGAAAAAGTAATTGCCCCCTAAATCTAATAACTGGTTGTGCCACCCTTTGCAGCAACAAACTGCAATCAAGCATTTGCGATAACTGGCAATGAGTCTTGCACATCGCTGTGGATGAATTTTGGTCCACTCTTCTTTGCAGAATTGTTTTAATTCAGCCACATTTGAGGGTTTTAGAGCATGAATGCACTGGTTAAGGCCATGCCACAGCATCTCAATTGGATGTAAGCCCAGACTTTGACTTGGCCACTCCAAAACATTAATTTTGTTTTCTTGAGCCATTCAGAGGTGAACTTGCTGGTGAGTTTCGGATCATTGTCCTGCTGCATAACCCAAGTGCACAAACTGACGGCCGGACATTCTCCTTCAGGATTTTCTGATAGAGTGCAGAATTCATGGTTCCATCAATTATGTCAAGACGTCCAGGTCCTGAAGCTGCAAAGCAGCCCCAGACCATCACACTACCACACCACGTTTGACTGTTGGTATGATGTTCTTTTCATGAAATGCCGTGTTGGTTTTACGCCAGACGTAACGGGACACACACCTTCCAAAAAGTTCAACTTTTGTCTCATCAGTTCACAGAATATTTGCCAAAAGTCTTGGAGATGATCAAGATATTTTTTGGCAAATGTGAGACTAGCCTTTGTGTTCTTTTTGGTCAGCAGTGGCTTTGCCTTGGAACTCTCCCATGGATGCCGTTTTTGCCCAGTCTCTTTCTTATTGTTGAATCATGAACACTGACCTTAATTGAGGCAAGTGAGGCCTGCAGTTCTTTAGATGTTGTTCTGGGTTCTTTTATGACCTCCTGGATGAGTCGTCGTTGCGCTCTTGGAGTAATTTTGGTAGGCCGGCCACTCCTGGGAAGGTTCATCTCTGTTCCAAGTTTTCTCCATATATGGATAATGGCTCTGACCGTGTTTCGCTGGAGTCCCAAAGCCTTAGAAATGGCTTTATAACCCTTTCCAGACTGAAACTTGTCAACTATTTTGTTTCTCATCTTTTCTTGAATTTCTTTAGATCACGGCATGATGTGTTGCTCTTTAAGCATGCTTCACTTTGTCAGACAGGTTCTATTTAAGTGATTTCTTGATTCAG
>JAFVLL020016802.1:0-18542 GCA_021397915.2 Tor tambroides
ATATATGTTTTAGTTAAACCTTTCAGTTCATCTTCATTTCAAATGAAATAAATCAAATTAATAACGAAAATAATAAAACACACTCACACCATCTGGGAATTTGGGTTTCTCATTTTGTAAGTGGAAAAATATAGTCACAAAATGAGTACAAATATAGAAACAGTGAAAGTAAACATCAAAAAAAAAAAAAAAAAAAAATTCCCCACAGTCCTGCTGTTCATTCACCATGGATTCAGCTCAAGGATGATAGCCATGATGCAACAGTCCACTCAGCCTTCAGTTTCAAAACTATTCTCTTAATATCCTCCTGGCCTCTGTGAATTATTAAATCTCTATAAAATGAAATAAACATTATTATTATTTATTTTTTTTTTTTTACTTCAAAAGAACATTTATCAATAAAGAATTTAGGCATAATTTTTATTTCCGGCTCTACATACATTTTACGCTCGACAATTTGCTTAGAGGATCTGAGTTCAAAGGCCTTAAAAAGAGACATAACTAAAAAGGTGATTATAAAAAATAATTTTAAAAGGTGAAAATCTATCTGATCAAAGTTGTTTCGTCTTCTGGAAGAAAAGAGAGAGAGAGAGAGAGAGAGAGAGAGAGAGAGAGACAGAAAAAAAGCTTCTCCACATTTTAGTCCTCTTTCAATGGGCTGAAACTAAAGAAAGTAAAGTTGTCTGATCTTGAAAAAGGGGGAATCGTCCATCAAAGCCTTTTCTTTTAAACTTAAAAACAACAGGGGACTTTAATGAGGTTCTGAGGTGCTCAAAAGACACTACAAATAAATAAAGCAGTTTCTCATCATGTCCTGGGGCCATGAACTAATCCAGTCGCTCCTCTTTCCTAGTGACTCATATAATGACTGTAGTGGCTCTCATATTTAACTATAGTCCTCTCCAAATGACTTTGAAATGTCACTGTCAGCCTTCTGTAACTCACCTTGTCTGGTGTGTGTGTGTGTGTGTGTGTGTGTGTGTGTGAACTCCAGGTTTACCGTTGTGAAGTGATTATAACTCCAAAGAGAGGCTGTGTGCACATGAAGGTCTCAGCACTTGAAATGTTCACTCCAATCTTTCTCTCCTGTTGCTAAGCACTGGTGTGCCATAGCACCATATGCTCAAAAAGGTTAATGATGTGTTAAAGAACTGCCCGGTTGCAATCACATGCCTACTATCTTCAATTATTCTGATTATACATAGACAGTATCATAGAAACAAATGGCGTGTTGGCATTTAACTACACTGTCATTTTTAACTTCCTCAGCATCAGTGTTATTACTTTCATTACCTAAAACCCAAAAAGATTGTTAGTTTATGCCTATTCAAATACTTAGAAGCACACAGGTTTTGTTGCAAAACTGGAGCTATGTAGACAGCATTTCTTAAAGGAACAGTTGACACAAAAACAGAAATTTGCTGAAAATTGTCCTCACCTTCAGGCCATCAAAAATCCAGATGAGTTTTTCTTCATCTGAACAGATTTGGAGAAATTTACACATCACTTGCTCACCAATGAATCACCTGCAGTGAATGGGTCCCATCAGAATGAGCTGAAAACAGCTGATAAAAAACACAATAATCCACAAGTAAACCACATGACCACAGTATGTATTTTGAAGCAAAAATCTGCATGTTTTTAATAATCAAATCCATCATTAAGACATTTCCGTACTGTTTCTTCCAGCTAAAATATGAGCCCTCTATCTATAATATTGCTTTCTCCAGTGAAAAAGTCATCTTGTCTGAATCAGGAATGAAATATGCACATATAACAGTTTATAGGCACTGTTTACAAGTGAAAACAGTTCTAAACAAATACGTTGGTGGGTTCTGATATGAGAGGGAAAACTGAGGATGGACTTTCTCACTGAAGGTTATTATGGATTATGAACTGGTATTTTGGCCATAAGCAGGTTTAAAGTCAAAACGCCTTAACGATGGATTTGTTTCTTACAAACATGCAGCTTTTCGCTTGACAAGATGTTAACTGATGGACTGGAGTCATGTGGATTATTTGTGGATTATTGTGATGTTTTTATCAGCTGTTTGGACTCTCACTCTGACGCACCCATTCACTGCAGAGGATCACTTCTATAACGTGAAAGCTGCAGGCATAAAAAATTATGTTGGGTACAGTTACAGTTGGCTACTTAGATAATTAATAATTGTAATGTTTAATTTGAAACATATTCTAAGAAAAGGATGTTAAATAAAAATCTCAGACAGAAAGTTCTAGTATGTTCAAGGTTGCTTCAAGAAATAAAAATGCTAGATCAAGCTGTGATATCTTTCCACCACATGGAAATATATCTGAAATCTATCTGCTGGAGGAATGAGTAATGAGAAGAATGCTGAGAAGTGTCTGCATCTCGCTGCAATGTGAACATCTGCCAGTCAGAGGACGAGACGGAGGCGACTGGTGCCCAGCTGGCTTTGCTCACCCGACTGCTCAACAGGAGGGCAAACAGAATTAGTCAAATCTGAGGCAATGCTGATGAAGAAAAACACAGATCCATTTCCCAAACACAGTGGAGGGCAAATCATGGCACAACAGGGCATTAGGAGGACAAAATGTAGGCTTCAGTGTTGCCTTTCATCTGGCTGATCGGCCCCATTCTAAAACAGCAACCAAACCTGCTTTTCTATCTGTTCATGGCACTTCAGTTCAACAAGCTCAGGTTTCCTGGTCTGTCACATGCTGCAGTGATAAATAGAAGCTATAAACCGGGGTTTCCCAAGAAAAAGACAAGCTGAGCTTTAATAAAACAAGAATGTCTTTGCCAGGGCTTATATGCTGGATTCAGTTCAGCGCCAGAGGTCATAGAATGTTATTTTAGCCTAGTCAGTGGTCATATTGGGCCAGTCAGGTTCAGATTTTTACTTGTCCACCTACAATTTTTGCACTGGCACCACAAATAATATATATGTATATATATATGAAGATATCAGATGCAAAAGCCTCTAAGTACGTCTGACGTTTTTCTTTAAAATGAACATTTCTTTTTCTGGCTACTATGTATAGGTTTCTATGTAAGTAATTACAACTGGGATTTAGTGCATTTGAAGTGAAAGTACTTGAACATATACTATGTGTGGAGAGCGTTCACTCAGTATCGTTATCTCATTTTTGACCAAAATGGCTTTTAGAGGCTTTTGCACTGGAACTCTTCATATATTAAAAAAAATAATAATAATAAAAAAAAATTAAAAATAGAATAGACAGTCAAAACTTTTACCTAAAATCACCGGATTTGCAGCATATCAGTCGCACAAGATTATGTGTATGTAAATTAATTGTTACTTTAGATGTTATTTGTAACGTTTATGGTCTTTTTGGTCAGATTAAGTGATATATTGAAATCATTAAGATGGGTACTGTATATCTGCTGTACACTGATGACACTGGTAACTGACAGGACACGCACACGCACACCCACACCCACACCCACACCCACACACACACACACATAATGTCCATAATTATGCAGGCAATATTGCACATGAACATCTAGTAGTAGCAGAAATTGATTCAAATATACAACATTACAATACAAGCCTCTGTTACTATATTGCACTATATTGTATTAAAATTCAAAGTTCACCAAAGCTTTATGTCTGTACAGAGTCAGTGTTATTTCTATGAATAAGTTACGATGCATGGATTTTCTTTCCTTATTTGGCAAAATATATTTCAGACTGTTAAGATTAAAATTCAAAAATTGTGGTGTTTTACTAGAGTTACAGTTTCATAGTTAAGTGTTAAATGCATATGTTGTTTAATTAATTATTAATTTAAACAATGTTTAAATTCTTAGTTTCTTCAAAATGCATGCTGTTAACAAATTTGTTGTTGAAACATTTGCAGCCTACTGTATGAATAAAAAACAACATACAACATACATATTACATACATAGTGAAAAACTGTAAGGAGAATTACGCAGATGAGCAACATATGTGTGTGTGTGTGTGTGTGTGTGTGTGTGTGTGTGTGTTCAAAAACTATATTGTAAATGAATATTAATTTCAACTAAGTGAAATGACCCAGATGACAAAAAGAAAATATTGAAAATAAATAGACTTTTCAATCATGTTCATTCAAATAAATAAAAATACAAAATATTTTAAAAATAAAATAAAATGGAAACGGACTATTTTACTGAATATTTATGTCCAATGATTTTTCTAAATATATTTTGTATAAGCATATTTTTTTAAATATACTGCATTTGTTTGTTTTCTTTACAAAAAAAACTATAATATAACATGATGACAAACATAAACATTTTCGCTTCAAAACATTTGTATGTGGTTTGAAATATTACTAATTCAAACTAAACTCAAACTACATTCAGTTCAAACTAGAACTGATTCAAGCTACTGTAAGTTGTGATGTTGAATTAGCGGACTCCTACTCGACAATTACTGTTCGGTATGACACATTTTGATCGCATTGCCACATATATGGCATCTGAATGAATGAATGAACAAATGAACGAACAACACAAAGCTAAAGCCAGGGGTCTGAAATGCACTGTTAACATGCAACTCATAAATATAACTCTCCTTATTTTGCTTTCTGTTTGCTAGCAACCGTGGAAATTGAAACCATGTATGATATCACTTCTTGCGCTCGTTAGAGCTGATTGTGACCTCAATGATGTTCAGTGGGGTTAGAAAACCAAAGATGACACACCTTCAATCTATTTGAGGATTTAGAGTCAAATGCACTGATACCCATGTTTCCAAGGCGACGGCTCCTCACGCTGATATTGGGCGGCATTCTTGCTCCACATGTTGGAACTGAGGCAAGTGCCGAGGGCTGGAAAGTGTGGCATCATCTCTGGATTTCATGTAAAATAATGAGCCCATGCTTGTGGTTAAATGGGCAACGCCATGCTGCTAAAACTCCCAATGAGACCGTTTGCATTAGAAGTTCTTGCGTTGTGATTGTTAAGGAGATTTGTAGACTGTTGAATCACATAAATATGCCAACCGCTTCTTCAGAACCACCTAACCATCATAATTCCCACATTCATCCCCTATAAATTATAAACTATAGGATCGTCAAGTTATTCATTATAGCTCCACCACAGACAATGTCTGGATGATGAAACCTTTAAATTTTACTGCGTAAATATGCAATATGTTAAAAATGAGTGTGAAGTGCCAAAGGAAATATTAACAGAGTTAAGAGACACGGTGTCAGGGAGGGCTAAGAGTGAACAACATAAGCATTCAGATCTTTACTATCAAGGAGAACGTGTCTAATCCTGATCAGCGAAGCGGGGGGGAAAATCTCTCATATTAAATCTTAATTGTCAGCGCAGGAACTGCTCAGAGGTGAAATCATGTCACTGTTGTCAAGCTTCAGGAGCTGATACTCACTTCAAAAGAATACGTTTGAAGAGGAAAGATTTACTTTTATTTGTTTACGTGGCTGTGTGAGCACCAGCCGTTGTCTATAGTGTGGGTTAGTTGAGGTTTAGACAGTAAACCTTGGAATGTGAAATGAGGTTTTCTCACCTCGGATGAGTAAGAATGGCATGTTTACCAGGGCGGGATTTAGAAAGGAAGAAAGACAGACACCAAAAATACATAAAGACATGAAATTGTCTTTCAGCATCTGTTCAATTCAAATGGTTTTTCACACATTTCAGAATCCAAACTGAAGCATAATTCAGTGTTTTTGAACAAGAAGAGTGAATGATTTGGATACTCAGAGATAGTCACTTGTTTAATTTCTGAATGAATGAGCATTTTGAATGGATTAGTAGAACGAATGATTCAATGGCTCACTCATACAGACACAAATTAGCTGCATATTTATTTATTTATGTATTTATTTATATTTTTTTGCGGTCACAAGTAATTAAATAAGTAATTACTTATTCAAAAAAGTACATAATCAAGAGAGTATGAGATTTCGGACGCAGCCCATGAATCAGGGTTTTTGAATGAATCATTTAAATTAATGAGTCAATGACACACTCATAAACTGGCTGCAACAGACATTGTATACTTCTCTACCAGACATTGCTAGGGGAGAGTGGGGTGAGTGGTCTCTTGGCTCAACTTGCCCCCAGTGAGGGGTAAGTTGAGCCACATGGAGTTAAACTCTGCCATTGGTTATGCTAAAGTAAACCTGAACATTCTCACCTCATGCTATATCAAAAGAAGAGAAATTCAATATAAATGACTTCTTAAAATCTATGTTTGAACCTTGTGATGGACCTGTGGCTCAAGATGCTGGTTTAGGATGCAGCTACCTGCAACCCTAATAAGGGATAAATTGGTTTAGATAATAGAATAAATGGATGTATAGATGGATGACCTCTTAAAAGTTTTATTAAAAGATACAGTTCACAAATTTTAAGGAATTTTTAAAATCATTTAAAAATTTCAGAACAAAATAAAGTTAAAATTGGAAAAAAAAAAAAAAAAAAACCCTGCAACTGACCTTACAGAACTGGGCTAATAGTAGCCTACTCAACATCCCACTTATAAATGTTGCAGGGAAATACAATTTTATAAAACTTCAATAGGCATTTTTCATAAACAAGGTGTTCAATTTTCAGAAATATTCAGATAATAACAGTCGTATACCAATTCAAAATTATTCAAAGGAAGTATCCACTCAGACAGTATCGATTTCGGAAACAGCCAGCCACTTGTTTTGTTTCTGAATGAATGAGCAGTTTGGAATACATTTGTTGAACGAATGATTCAATCACTCACTCATGTGGACAGTAACTTGTTTTGTTCCTGAATGAATCTGGGTTTTGGAACGAATCATTTAAATGAATAAGTCAATGACCCTCTCATAAAGAAACCATTTGCAAAAGAGTCACTGAAACTGTACAAAGCACAAACACAGACAAAATCAATGTCAGATTCGATGACCGTAACTAATTATACTTCTATTTTAGCACGTTTAGCTTCCAGTAAATCTAGATTAGTGATGGTTTGTGAATAAAATAAAGGTTTTGAACTGAAATATTATGCACAAAAGTGGTACATCCTCTCACAAGAGTGTTACATATATTGTTCTCTTCATTATAATAAACTTGCTGCAAATGTTTTTAAATGTTCTAAGCATCGAGGTGTACAGTTATGATCTTGAAACATAACAAGACATGCCCAACGTTAAATTCCCTTTACACGTCTAGTCAAAAGCCCAAACAGAAAAATTCTCTACCCTGCTATTAATTAGAATATAATGCTTCAAAAACACAGATGTTGTGTACGCTACCTTAGGAAGGCACAGTAAAATTCCTTTTCATGCTACACTCATAATCTGTTAAAACATCTGTGAAATGGCATCAGAAATGACACACTGCTCATGCAAATGAACGCACTGATTGGAGGCTGCCAGCTGAATGCAATCTTGTGTCTAACCACTCCAAACATCCACAGACCCTTCAATTAGATGGCCCTCAATGATAACATGGCCTTCCTTTACTCATTCACTGCTCGCAAACACAAGAGTCAAATTGAGTCCTGAACCCTTTAGAACATGATGGTATCTTACCAGCAGAGTCTAGATTTCAAGTTTGACTTTCACAGTTCTTGGAATGTTCCTTTTTGTCTTGACATTACTAAAGAATTCTCAACGTCCTCACAGAAAAAAATAAATGTCCAGGGCTAAATTACTTGCATACTAAAACTAAAAATTAAATATTAAAATGTTAACCTAGCATGCTTTACAGGTCAAATCGGAGTGAGATTGATGTGACACACTAGGACTGAAACGAATGAATGAATGAATGAATGCGAACTGGATTTAGTAAGGTATTTATAGTTGTTTGTATTAGCAAATTTCACTATAATATTGCATATGTTATGATGTGGCGTTTGCCCATGATCATTATATAACTTATATAGGACATTCTCTAATCATTATTTTATAATTTTATTATAATAACTTGTGCTGAATATTCACTAATGGTTATTTATTTATTTATTTATTTATTTATTTATTTAACTTTTTAATTTTTTTCTATCTATCTATCTATCTATCTATCTATCTATCTATCTATCTATCTATCTATCTATCATAAAATGCAGAACATTCCATAATGATTATTTTTAATTGTAATTTAATTTATTTTATTTTTTTACAAAAATAAAATACAGAACATTCCCTAAAGATGATTTTTAATTTGTGTTTTTACACACTAAAATAACTTACGCAGAATGTTCCCTAATGGTTATTTTTTGATTTAAGCAATTCCAGATAAAACATTGCAGAGCTTTTTCATGTTTAAATGTTTAATTTTTGATAATAATGAACTACATCTTGCAGAATTACATGACTAACATTAGTATAATACAGAATCTTATAAAATGTAGAAATTACAACAGTCTCAAAATACATTATAATGATCAGATATATCTAGCTTTTAAGCTGAAAATATGAAACCAGGAACTGATTTGGTGATCAGTATTTTATTTTCACTCAATTCATTTAGTTCATTTAGCCTTGACATGCAATTTTTTTATTTTATTTATTTATTTTTATTTAATCAACCCAATAAGTAACCTAAAATTGCTTTTCTGCTGGAAGATTTAAATGTGTCAAGCATTACCAAATGTTTTTTTTTTTTTTTTGTACTATCCTGTCATGGGCAGAATTCTGTGTTGATAAAGTTAGGATTTTATGATTTTTGCACAGCCTCATGTTCCAAAACCAAACACAAATCGCATGTATATTTAATGTACTTTTGTGAGCATACTGTAATCAATAATGTACCAGAGGCCATGTACAGTATATTGTGAATTTTCACTGTTAGCAAGGTCACAGCTCTTTATAAAGAACAATTTCCACTGGATTTTGCTTCAAGGCTTCATTGAAAATTCATACATCTTCCCTGCCTGATACC
Organism: Tor tambroides; assembly: GCA_021397915.2. Taxonomy (NCBI): domain Eukaryota; kingdom Metazoa; phylum Chordata; class Actinopteri; order Cypriniformes; family Cyprinidae; genus Tor; species Tor tambroides. The sequence goes on from JAFVLL020016802.1 coordinate 8,886, forward strand.
AGCACATCTTACCATGATAAATATAGAGGAAAGAGAGATACGCATTTAATTGAAGACCTGGCAATCATTGTTTTCATTCGGCTCCTTGCACTACAGTTGCATCAGTTGAGGTTGTCAGGTATATATGCCGCCACATCTGCGGTTGTGTTTTGGCAGAGGAGGAAAGGGAGAGGGTTGACCAGATGTGGCCTCTTTTTAGGTGCGGTGGAAGCAAAACTACAGAGAGTTTCAGCCATCTGTTAGAGTGAGGAGTCAGTAATCCAACCCTCTCTATTCTTTGGCTGTATCCACTCCAGCCCCCTGCTAACTCTGTGCCTTATGTTAAAGAAAACAAAATTCGAATCCATTTCCTGCTGGATCATACGATTCCTCATGTGTGCGCATGAGAATGGGAGAGCTGATGTGGTTTGGCGGTGGTAAAGGAGAGCAAAGAGAGACAGAAGGTGTAGCGTTGAAAACAGAGAAGGTGTTGTGTCAGTAGATGGAGAACTTTCACTCCAGCTGCAAGGGGCGCAAATTGAAATATATTTCTGAAAACACTGACTGTGATCGAGTGTCGGTGCAATAAAAGTATGGGAGGACCTCACGGAAGAGACAAGATTGATTTTTCTTCTCCTTCACAATATGCTGCCAAGTTGCTTTTGTCAAAGGCGGAAAATCACCCAAAAATGTGTTTAACACTGAAAAATCCAGTCTGAAATATTTACACTTGTATAACCGAAGTTTAAAAACAACAACAAAAAATAAATAAATTAATTAATTAAAAATGCAATAATACAGCTATACAATCACTCATATAACTGAAGCTTATAATAATAATAATAATAATAATAATAATAATAATAATAATTGCTTGATTGATGGATTAAAAATACAATTATATTCAGTAATATAAAAATATATATTATTACAATTTAAAATAACTGTTTTCCATTTTAATATATAACATAAAATGTAATTTATTCCAGGCTTTAGAGTCATATGATCCTTCAGAAATCATACTAAAATGTTGCTTTTGAGCTCAAGGAAAATTTCCTATTATTATCAGTGTTGAAAATCGTGTCCTGCATATTATTTTTGTTATATATATATATATATATATATATATATATATATATTTTTTTTTTTTTTTTTTTTTTTTTTTCAGGATCCCTTTATGAATAGAAAGTTATAAAATGTTTAAAAGAACAGTATTTATTTTAAATGGATTTATTTATTCATTCATTTATTCATTCATTCATTGTTTGCTTGTTTGTTTGTTAAATTATAAATGTCTTTACTGTTAGTTATGATCAATTTAATGCACCTTTGCTGAATGAATGTATTAATTTCTTAAAAAAGTATATATCTTGGGAAATAAATAAATAAATAAATAAATAATACTATATATATGTGTGTTGTGTCAAAAGTTTGGGGTGTTATTTATTTATTTTGGGGTGGGATTTATTTATTTATTTATTTTTATTTTTTTGGGGGGGGGGGTTATCGATTGATTTGATTTGATTGATTGATTGATTGATTGATTGTGCTGGTATATGATATAGTAACCTTTCCGTTAATTTGTGGATGTTACAGTACTGTGCATTATGTTTACTGTACCTTTAGTGATAAAATGGAAACGTTCAGGAAATAATTATCATTTTTACAATTCTGTTTGGTGAGACTAATGGCAAAAATGCAACATACTTCATCTTTAATTCAACTTCCATCCTTGTGGGTGGAGGAGTGGCTTCATATGGATGTGAAAGAGTGCAGTGGACTACAGCAGCTGTGTGAGAGGCAGTGAGGCTGAGGCTGAGTCTGCCTGCTACTGAGTCAGGAGTGGGCAGAGAGAGTCAGCAGCCTTCCTGAATAATAACCAGACAACAGCTCCACATTTCACCATACAAACACTGCCAAGGACCAACACACACACACACACACACACACACACACACACACACACGTCTGGTTTGCTGTCCTTGTGGGGACTCTCATAGGCATAATGGTTTTTCTGCTGTACAGACCGTATATTCTATTGCTCTACACCAACCCTACACCTAAACCTGCCCCTTACAGGAAACTTTCTGCATTTTTTAGATTTTCCAAAAACTTCATTCTGTGTGATTTATAAGCTTGTTTACCTGTGGGGACCTCAATTTAGGTTAAGTCCCCATGAGTCTGTGTGTATTCAGGTTTAAGTCCCCACCGGAATATAAAAACAGGTACACACATCACACACACACACGCGCGCACGCACACGCACACACACACATATCTATGGACAGGCCTGACCATGCTCTGGCAGCTTGCTCATTTGTAGGACACCAAAATAGAAATTGATGGGGGAAGAGCTTTGAAGGAGACAGAAGAAGAGTGTCCAGGGAAAGCTTTTCTATCCTCAGCACCAAGACTGATGGGACTGAATGACACAAAAGTGTAAAATATTATTTTGCAAACAACCAAAACTATTTCCACCAGTCCATACTGAAATTTTCATCATTCTCTCTCATAGCCTCATATGTAAATAAAACAAACAAGTAATATTCATGATCACAGAATGAAGTCACTTCAGAATAATAATAAAAAAAAAAAAATAAAAAAAAACCTTTTTTTTACAACTGAGACACTGTTTCTCAGTTTTTAAAGTCTCATTTATCTCAAAATGACCTTGTTTTTACACAGAAAACAGGGTTCCATTTGTAAATATCTCACAATTCTGTCTTTTTTCCCCCTCCGAATTGTGAGTTTATATTTTGTGATTGAAAGTTACAAACTCTTAACTGTGAGTTATCAATTCAGTTCTGAGTTTACATCTCGTTATTCTGTTTTTTTGGTTTCCACCACAGATTAAAGTAAAGTAAAATAAAAACAAACAAACAAACAAATAAATAAATAAATGCAACTGCAATTTTTTTTTCATGCAATCACCAGTTAACTCACCAGTTAACTCTAATGGTTTATATCTCACAGTTCTTATGTATGTATTTATGTATGTATTTATTTATTGATTTATTTATAAGAATTGCAAGAAAAAAGTCAGAATTATGAGATAAAGTCACAATTATCTTTTCTAGGTCAAATAACACATTGAATGAAAAGTGACATATTGAAGTAGAAAGACTGAAATTTTATTGCAAAACTCCAAAAATCTTTTCTCTCTTTGCAACATACATTATTTTAAATAGTTTATAACTTATTTTCAATACATTTTTTAATAGCAAGGTACTTTATCCAAAGATTAGCGGTGTAGCGTGACAAAACACTACATTAATGGTTAATGGTTCACCATAATAGACTTTTTACACCAGAAAACGCTGCTCTCATTGCAAAAATAACCAGCATTAATTATTACAAAATAAACAGCTTAAAAAAAGTGGCAAGATTAAATAATGAGTAGCTTGTAGTTTGTCATGTTAGCTTTCTCAACAGTGTTCATGGCATAAATGTATCCGGCACAATCAATGTTTCCTTCAGTTACATCGTCACGCCTGGTGTGCAGCAGGACGCTACGATCCTGTCTGGAATACCAATTCTCCTACTGAACTCATTGATTTTTCCTCTTTGTGTATTTTACTTTGTTATTCAAATTTGCCTTTTTCACTCATCCCTTGATGTCTCTGCTATTCAGATTAAAATGGACTTTTGATTGAGCGACAGAAGCTGTTGATAAGAGCATGTAGCTGTCCATTGAATTCTTGTTTGTGTGTTTATCTAAATTATCCAGGTCCGCGTTTCCTAAACAGCTCAATCTTTGCTTTAAGTTAATGTACTGGGATGCTCTTGCTTTAGGAATTATCTTATTTGTATCACTTTGAAAGAAATTAGATGCTTTGCAGTAGCAAGGTGCCATTTTGTCATCTGCTTTTTTATCTCCTCTGCTTCCCATCAGGCAGTGTAGGAAGCACTTCTAGATATAAACATACTCAAAGACCCTTTCAAGTCAGTTTATTCAGAAATGCACTCAGACAGATGCAAGTACAGCTCCTGTCTATTACGAAATCTGAACAAATTTCTCTTTTTTATTCAATGCTGGATGGTCTGATTTAGTAATTAGACAGGAGGGAGGTATCTGAATGCCATGTGAAACAGCCCACCACAGTTCTTTGTGAGGTTCAGAGGTAGGTTAGATCTAAAATCACAACAATAATCCAATACGCACAAAGTGGTGACAGCAAATAATGGCTGCGGTCCCCGTTATATGATCCAAAGACAACAAGAAAGGAATTAGTCTCATTTAGTTGATCCAAACTGCCTCAAGCAAAACTCTTGAATATATTCCAAACATTCAATGCAATTAACTGTCCAAACTTTAGCAAATCCAGAGACTAGTTGTTCGTCAGCGTAGGCCATCTGACACAGGATCTGAGCTGATCCAGTACGCTGCTGAATCGTAAATGCCAGTGTGATGTAGTTACAACATATTTATAACACATTTATAACATATACAGTATAGAAAATTGAACCTGGTCTCATGACAAAAACGTACCTTTGGGAACTTTTTCGCAAGACGCAAAATAAGTTTCGTGACATATTCAATGTGAAATGTCCACTGGGTGACGCTAAAAGAGTGTTTGTTTGTTTGTTTTTTTCTCCCGGAACAGGTGAATGTACATATGGTACGTTTTATGTGACGGTTTTGTAGGTGTCACCGCAGCGCTGACTTGAAATGTCCATTGAAAGTCTAATGCTCCGTGACGTTTTAAAATAACGTACCATCTGCACTACACCTAAACTTACCCGATAGTATGAACAAAAGTGAATGCGACGTAAAAACGCAATCGCAAGCATGCCATTTTAGCTTGATTTTTTGAACTCTCATCTTTCAGCTCTTTCATGGTGAGTCATGTTTTCCACAGGTCCAGTTCCGTGCCGGCTGAGCTACTGAGCAAGCTTGTTAAGTCTGGAAAGAAAAACATATGGAGCTGTAATCATAACCGTGTCCAAAAATGATTACAAGTGCTCACTGTTTTACCGCCTCTAGTGTTAATTTCTGTTGGAAACTGCAGTGGTACGTACTTATTGGTACGTATTTCGCATCTTGCGAAAACATTCCCAGAGGTATGAGATCAGGTAGCTTTGACTATAGGCAGGTAAACAAATAAAATATTCATATTTTTAGTGTTTAAGTATTCAAATAATTCATTAATTATTAGCTTCTTATCAACTCACAAACTGCAGTTCTTACATTAAGCTCAGTTTTTTGTAAAACCCTGATGTAATGTAATGTTTAATTCATTGTATGATGTTGAATGAATGAATGAATGAATGAATGCATGAATGAATGAATGAATGAATGAATTTTCTTTCTTATTGCTTTTTTTGTATCAACATGGTTTGATTAATTGTGACTTTAAAACAAATTAGATAAATAGTAATCTAAAAGTAATCTAAAAAGTAGTCAGAATACATTACCTAAAACGAGTTACCTAGATAAAGTTACTAACTTCAATTTTCATCATGTAATCTGTAATCAGTAACAGACTACAATTTGTAAGCAATCTACCCAGAACTAACTAACTAACTAACTAACTAACTAACTAAACCTGATGTGCATACAGGCTAAATGGACAATTAGAAATAATTAAAAGTAATAATAAGAATACAGTATTTCTGTTTATTGACCCTTATTACAAATGGTAGATGTTGTTTTGAACATAAATATCTAGGGATTACAACTCATCTCTTGATCTCCAGCTAACACTCATTAAGACTGAGTCTTATGTGTTCATATGGCAGAGCTGCAGAACAGGGTAAACACTCGGTTCACTTCTGTTAATTAGCCAACACACTCCAGATCAACTTATATTTGCACAAGATACCCAAAGCTGGAGCTGCATACACTTTCAGAATATTGAGTGTTTTTATTTTTGTTTTTGACCTTCCTGCTTTACCTGAATGAAAAAAGAACCAGATATACAAGGGCTCTTCTATGTTATTCAGTGTTTGTTATTAAAAATCTGCCCTTGAGGATAGTTTATTTGTCTGCTTAAATACCTACATACATTTTTCTACATACAGGAACAGAGGAACTGTAAATTAGATGAAATTATGGTTTATTTATAGGTAAAATCTTAAAAAACATGTACTCTATGAAAACATGCAAATATTTATTTTATTTTATTTTATTTTATTTTATTTTATTTTATTTTAAATCACCAAGTCCCTATTGATAAATATATTCTTACAAACTCCTCTTCTCGTTGTGCTTGTGAGGGCAACGGGTCTTTCATCTGGGTTGTGGGGAAGTAATAAACTCTGGCAGTTCTTTCCTGCAGACCTCCTGCTGATAGGAACCCAGAGCCAATCTGTAAATCTAACTACAGTTCTGGGTCAAACTTACTGGTTTAAACCTGAAACAATGAAGCCTTTTTTTCTCTCTTCACTGAAATCATCTACAGAGTTTAACAGCATTTTGCAGTGGCTACATTCACACCTGCTGAGTTCAGGCACCTGGGGAGCTGTTCTCTGTGGCCTCCTGATCCAGATCGTATTTCTGCAATCTCAGGCCATCAGAACATCAGCGCTTCAACTTCACATTACCTCCAGATTCAGATATTGAAGAAAAACATTACTTAAAATTTAATTAAGGTTCAGTTTTTTGCAATAGTCAGGCAAAGCATATGTACTTTAAAAATAATTCTTGAATCAAAATAATGCACAAAAAAATCAGATTTTTGTAGTTAAATTATATACGCACACACTTCTTCTCGGTTCGTGTCTGTAAAGCCACAATACTCATATTTTCTCCAAAGAGCTTTAGGAAACAATGAATCTTGTTTAAGGTCATCATACCAAAGGTCACACTCTTCATCCTGGGGCGTCTGCAGACCATCATACTGGATCAGTCACTGCCTGAGGCCCTAGAGCAAACAGTGATGGATCCACATTTTCAGAAACATGGTCTCTAGAGAACGAGGTGAAGACACTGCTGGCTGTGGACTCAAAAGGTCAAGATGTGAACTTTGGAGCGCTGATGTAAGCATATGACAGTGCTTTTGCGGGGTGGACAACGTGTGAGCGCAAGAAAAATGTATATGTTAATACTTCACTATGAAGAATTCCAGCTTAACTTCAAATAAACACAATGTATGACATGCTAAATCTTCTCTTTGGCACACAAATATGAGCTATTAGTATCTCTGCTTTATAGAAAACAGCCATATTGCAGTCTTTATTAATCATGGATTGGTTAACTGAAAGGTAGAATCCCAAACTGTCCATAATTCACTTTGATTTCTGTCTTTTATCATGTAAACTAAACGTACTCTAACACCATAATTTAAAAGACGGGCCTCTTTCTACAAAAAATCATATTTGCTTTAGATGAAACTATGCATTGCTATGTTTTGAATTCTCAAGGCCAGGTTAGATGTACAACAGTGTAATATTTCACTGCCAAGACGTGTTCCCTTTTGCTCATTTTTCCCATCAAGGCAGAACTGACTACAGTACATCAAACAGACTAGCCCACATTTGTTGGGAAATTCCCCTGGCAATCAGGAAGCAGGTGTGAATTACTAGAGATCAGTGATGAACGCTTTACACACTTGCAGTTTGGACCACTGATTAGTGCAGTATTTTCCAACTAGTAGCAATGAACAGATGGAAAACAGGAAATAGCAAATAGCAAAAGTTATTGGCTATTAAAATTAACAAATATGTAAGTCTTTCAAAATCTGACTGAATCGGAAACATGTTCCAAACAGACTCTCAGTCTGTATATTAATGGTGGTGGTCTTTCAGTGTCTGTTTCTGCAAGTTATATCATTATGCCGGTAGGTGGAGACAAGAGACTGGATTATGAGTGAGTCATTCAAACATTTCATTCAAAACCACTGATTCATTCAGGAACAAAACAACTGACTGTCTTTAGAAATGAGTCATTGAATTACTCACTCAACCGATTCAATCAAAAAGTCTGCCAGGAAGAAAACACCATTAGGGCCAGTTAACACAGGACACATGGCAGTGGAGCGGGAAAAAATACAAGCTTTAGAGACTATCTGAACTTCTTTTAACTTGAGCTTTGCATTTTTACAATGCTGTGTCATGTTTGAGCCACTGCAAAAGATGCAAGACGTCAACGCAACAGCTGTATATGTCCTTCTAGTGCATGTTTACATAGAAAAACTATTAAACATTAGCATAACGGAATGAAGGGGGGTAAAGAAAATATTCTGTGTGAATGGCCCCTTACTGTATAGTGCAGCAATTCTGCTGTGCCTTTGTTTGGGACTGTTTTCGTTAGTGGAGCAAAAACAAAACTACTAATATTGCGTCTAAAATGTAAGTTACTCAGTATTAACTTTTTGTTTACTGTACTGTTGCATAAACTCACTCATGATGCTTTCTTGTTACTTAGAAATGGACAAAGCTGTTGTTGCTAGTTCTAACATGGCATTACACAGAAGAAAAAATAGATATTGTGACCATAAATTAAGAGAGTTTCTACAATCTGTTTTAGAAATGTAAGTTACACTGAAATACACTTGTATGTAGATATACTATCTGTATTTCGGAAGGTTCCTGATCCTGAAACACAGGATGCAATGTTTCAGTCTTTACTTGGAATTGAAACATGAGGTGCTTTTCAGTGGTGCATGAACAGACATTCACAGAATGCAGCAGTCATAAAAGTATGTTTAGTCACCGCTGGTGGCAGACAGGCCCTGATATAGACATACCTTTGTGACTCATTGCTCATGTATATGATTATACTATGATGGTATTGGGGAAAAGAAGAGTTGGGAAATGAAGTGGTAACTCTGTCTAAACAAAAATGTCTAAACCCAGACAGCAACATAAGATATTTTATTTTAGCCAAACTCTAAGTTAGCATTGCATGTTCACAGATAAGGTGTTAAATATGCCAGAGGGAAATGGTGTTATAAACTGAACATGAATATGAAAGAATACAGAACAGAATACCTAAAGTCATAACACTTTATTTTAAAGACCAATTCTCACTATTAACTAGTTGCTTACTGGAATGCATATTAATAGTTTGTTGGCTGTTTATTAGTACTTATAAAGCACATATAAAGTCTTATTCTGCATGACCTATTTTAGATCCCTTAATCTAACCCCTACCTAAACATAACAACCACCCTACTCACTATTAATAAGCAGCAAATTAGGAGTTTATTGAGGGAAAACTCTTAGGTAGTAGTGAATATGTGTTCCCTAATCTTATTTTCAGTATTGTTTGATGAATAATAAAAAAAAAAAATGTAAAAGAATACCATTTATTTGGAAGTTTACAGTTTAAGTCACAGTGTTTTGATGTCTGTTTTATTTTACTAAACTTGTCCATTTGAATGAATGAATGAGTGAGTGAGTGAGTGAGTGAGTGAGTGAGTGAGTCAGTGTGTGTGTGTGTATGTGTGTGTACTTGGTATCCACTATGTTATAGATATCCAACAAGTATAGTGATATTAGTAAATTTTGAGTGAGTGAGTGAGTGAGTGAGTGAGTGAGTGAGTGAGTGAGTGAATGCTTGAGTGTGAGTGAGTGAGTGTGTGTGTGTGAGCTGACTAAGTGAGTGTGAGTAAAATAGTTGAGTGAGTGAGTGAATGAATGCGTGTGTGTGTGTGTGTGTGTGTGTTGGTCCTTGGCAGTGTTTGTATGGTGAAATGTGGAGCTGTTGTCTGGTTATTATTCAGGAAGGCTGCTGAC
>JAFVLL020016803.1:0-39058 GCA_021397915.2 Tor tambroides
GACACAAATTTGTATAATGACATGGGTATGACATAGGTATTACAAGGAGAAGGTGACTTATGAGGACATTACCCCATGTCCCCATTTTTCAAAACTTATAAATCATACAGAGTTTTTACAGTTATTATACAGTTATTATCATACAGTTTTTTTTGAGAAAGTAAAAACGCACAAAGTTTCCTGTAAGGGGTAGGGTTAGGTGTAGGGTTGGTGTAGGGCAGTAGCGCATACAGTTTGTACAGTATAAAAACCATTACACCTATGGAATGTCCCCACAATTCACAAAAACAAACGTGTGTGTGTGTGTGTGTGTGTGTGTGTGTGTGTGCGGACTCAGCCAAAAAAAAAAAGTTTTAGCATAAAAAGTATAGTTTTTTTTTACCTGTAATTTGTGAGTCTATATTTGATGTTGTAAATATTATTGGGCTTGTAGTTGTTTTTTTTATGTAACTGTGGATTCAGAGGTCGGTGGTGCAGTCTGTGACATATCTGTGAGGATCACAGATCAACAGTATTTCCTCGGCAGGGATATTTATATATATCAAAAGTCACAGTGAATGGGGGATACAGACAGACTGTATTTTTCAGAGTCAGCAATAACGTAGGACAATAAAGAGACCTTTCTACTGATTCTGACAGGGTGCTACAGGTAGACAGGAAGGACAGCTGATCATCCTTGCAGTGGCAAACCACATGTAAGCATGTGTTCCTCCAGACGTGTTCAAGTACTTGCAAGTGCCTTGGTGGAAGAATGAAGTAACATCTCACAGCAAGAACTGTGAGAATCTGGTGCAGTCCATGAGGATGAGATGCACTGTAGTACTTAATGCGGCTGGTGGCCACACAAGATACTCACTGCGACTTTTGATATTGACCCCCCTTTGTTCAGGGACACATTATTCTATTTCTGTCCATCAAATGCCTGTGAAACTTGTTCAGTTTTGTCTCAGTTGTTTAACATTTTATTTTAAAACATATTTACAGGTTAAAAACTTGTTGGAAATAAAGGCAGTTGAAAGTGAGAGGATCTTTCTTTTTTGCTGATATATGTAAGTGATTACAATTTTTAATCTATTTAATTACACAGTGTGATGATTAATGAATTAATCTAATTAACTGCAAATTAACTGCACATAAAATTTGGCTGAGAAATTTCCCTCAAAAGATAATTGAAAGCCATTATTGTGCTGAATAAGAAAAACATCAAACAGATATTCACAAAGAGTAGTTTTAGGAAAAAATATTTCATTTGATTCAACATAGAATTCATTACACATAAACTTTTCGGCCACAATTGCTATAACATAAACTGTGGAACATACTTATTCTTACCTGTTGGACTTGTTTGTGTACTGTGACTGGTGGCTTCAGTGGTTGGTGCTGCAGTAGACGTGAGTATGATCGGCTTTCTTAGCCAAAACCTATTGAAGTCTTCAATGAATGCAGCTCTGAAAAGAAAACTGAAGTTCAGATTTACAAACTAAAAGTTTGAAACGCAATAAAAGTATAAAGATGTTAGTTTCGTTTCGTCTTATTAGGCTGCACAGTACAACTACCTGAAGAAAAACACTTCAGTCTCCTCGGGGATCCACGACACTTTAACTACTGTTTTTTGTAGGTTATTAGTTTGAGCCACAGCACGGCAATGATAATATATCCATATCATAAACAGTGCAAGTTAGTTTAAGGAATTAATAGCTGCTAACATAACATTTAACACATAGTGCAAGAAGAACATAAAGAATCAACTAATATGTGTAGCGGGTGCACGGCAGGACTCACACCACAGATGAGTTCGCTGTTGCCCGGGTCAATCAAACTAAACCTACCAGCAGACTCGCAGTTATCACACTTACGAGCGTCCAGCATGAAACCTCTAAATGGAGCCGCATCAGCCAAAAGCGACACTGTGGTAAAATGAGAGATTCTGAATCAACACATCTTGAAAAGCCATTTAGTTTTACACCAATAAAATAAAATAAAGTGAGAAAATCTACCAGTAATGTTCGTTCCCAGATCAGAAACTTCCACGGTTTTATTTTCTGGTTCGATTTTGAAAGGGGCGTCAGTGCTTTGCGCTAATACACTGGGAAAAAATGTACTGGTCATTTTCTGCGATTACATTATTTAGTAATTTTACGGACATTTCTGTTAACCCTAAAATACAACGCGTGAAGTGCAATTCAAAATACAGGTAAAACAGCTGTAAAATAAAATAAATAAATACGGAAAATTCCTTCATATTAATAGAGTACATTTGTTAATTGATTTTTTAACAGTGTATTTGTGCACCCTTCCTACATACCCATGATTGATATTCATTTCTTGACATTCACTCTCCAATAAAGATCCACTGCTGAAACAGGTGATGAACTTCAGCATGGTAAATCCAAATGAAAGGAAAAGGAGACCGCACGCATTGTACATCTGAAACGGCCAAAAACCACGAAAACAATCGCAGAAATTTAAACTACACACTTTTAACAATTTATGTCCATAAATTCTTAAGCCTTTGATGAAGTTCAGTTGTAATGAAGATATGACAGTATCTTACTTTGTTATACCGTGCGCTTTTCTGATCAAAGGTAAGAGAGCAAAAATAAAACCTTAGTGTCTTGCTGTCAGTCGATTCTTAGGCCTATTTACACATCACCCTTTGGTTCACCGTTTTATTGTCCAGTTAAATTGGCTGAAGGCCCTCTTTTGGCCAATCCAGGTATTACGAGAAAAGGAATAAAAATTAGAATGTTAGCAGTTTTGTATTCCGGGTTATTGTATTGTTAGTAAACATGACGTACACGAGGAAGTACATTAGCCTACTGATGATCACAGTTCTTTAGAAGTATAAAGTATAACAATCACAAGGTCACAGATAAGGACACAATAAGGATACAGAGCTAATTCTTCGTTCTGTAAGTAGGTTTTCAGTTAGGGAACCTATGCAAATTTATTTATCTACATGTTGTTTGAACCTAAATGTGTGTTGGCAGTGTAGGCTACACAACATCCCTATAATGATAAAAATCCTCCTACTCCTTTTTTTTAATCCCCATAAACTTTTTTTGTTTTTTTATTTTATTGAACAATGTAAACTTTACAACCATAAATGGCCTGGTACAAAATGCTAAATTTCTTAATCAGACAACAGATAAGCATCATAACATAAGATAAAGAAAAGAGGAAGAAGAGGGGGAGAAAAACAAGCAAACAATCAAACAACTACTAGGGGTTTTCAGCAAGTTTACGATTCTCTATCAAATTACAGAGGTTTAAGGCATTCTTTTTCTTCATTAGGTTCAGCAACAAAAAGTAATGACATAGTGAAATTTGTAGAAATTTGGAAGAATTTTCAGGAATCTGTTCGTATATGCAAAAAAAACTTCCCAAGAATAATAATTGTGTTAATTGCTAAGTTATGTGTTTCATCTTTCAGAAATAAACCAAGTAATACATTTTCCTTTGTTAAAACAGGTAAATCTTCAAATTTAGGAAATAACTAGTAATGTAAATCTTCCCACGAGGCACAGGCAAATTTACAATCATAAAAAAGATGTTCTGTAGTTTCAGTTTGATCAACACAAAAGGAACAGTTGTTAACATCAAGACCAAACTAACGTCTTAAAAATTCTCTAGAAAGATATATTCCATTAAGAATTTTAAAGTGTACTTCCTTTGCTTTTGGTGCAACTGGAAATTTCAAATATTTTGTTCTTAACATTTTGATACTTTGTAAAATATTGAAAGATTGTAATTTTATTTGAAGACAAATTATATAATTCCTTAACAAAGACTTTCCGGATTACAGTATTGGGTAAATTTAGGTTAGTATGCAAAACCCAAAAGCTGAGGAAGACAAGGTGTTTCATTATTTTAGAAATAAGTTACAAGACATCTGAATTGTAGGAATGTGGGATAGCTTTGATGATATTACTGTTTTCTGTCAAATAAATTTTTAGAACATAAAGTTTCAAAAGACATAACTCTGGTATTATCTAATATTTGCATCAAAGACGTATTCCATGCTCCCACCAATTTTTGTAGTCAAGAGTTATCAACCAATCAGATTTTTCTACAACTGACCAGATGAAAATACTAGGCCTATACGTGAAGAGGGAACTGATCCTGGAATTTCTCTACAATTTAATAGTATTTAGTCATATTAATCAAATGTATATTAGAAATGGCTCGGAATCGGGTGCTTGGATGATTTATATATTTAAAAAACCTAGTTTGTCTAATCGTTTGGTCAAACCCCTCTGAGCGATTTATCTAAACAAACAAGTTCATGTGGCCATACATGTAGAAAAATCTGATTGGTTGATAACTTCTGACGTTTAATCCAGGTGTGAAAAGAATGAATATCTAGCGCAAGAGCACGGAGAGATGTGCGAATGCACAGGACAAAGTTTGAGCGCGCACACGCACACTTGAGCGAGAGGAGAAACACGTTTTAAGTGCACGCACTCTCTCTGCGCGAGAGCAGCATATCCGAGAGCGCGCGTCAGGTTTTGTGCGAGAGCTAAGGAAATCCGCGTGCGAGCGGGGAGATTCCCGCTCGCGCATTATATTAATCTACTTTAGCGCTACAAAAATGCGCTCTCGACATTTGGCAGTAAAATAACGCCATATACTATTAGTATCTTTATAAATTATTTAACTACTAGATTATGTCCTAAATCAAATAATTCTAAAGTACAAAACATACATTTTTGTTTGATCATGTCAAAAGCAAAAATCTAGAAATAAAATGAAACCTTCGTCCTCAATTAAATAATTATAATCCAGTGAGCCAAGCACTATTCAAATATTATTGTGAGTGCCCTTTTAAAAAACCTGACTGTGTCTCTGAAATAACCTGTGAAACTCTGGTTTTTAATCTGTTAGCATAAATATGAGTTAAAATTTTACAGTCATTATTAAGCAGGGTTATATAAGATTGTCTAATTTTGGGGATGAGAGTGACGATCCCTTGCTTCATAGTAGTTGGGAGAATGTGGGATTCAGATATTTCTTTCAACATATGAAAAATACGGTCTTTAATATATTTCCAAAAATGCCTATTGAAGTTACTTGTTAATCCATCTGAACCGGGCAGTTTGTCTAATGATAAACAATTCATTGCTTTTTCCACTTCCTCTATACTAACATCTGCATCGCCCTTTAAATGCAAGCAAGTTTTTTGTAACATAAATCTGTTATTATTTTCAACATAAATCAATCAGTATCAGTCTGTGAATATAATCTGGAATACAGTAATGCCATTTTGCTTATGGCTCCTGTATAGTTTGGGCAACTTTATCTCCAACTGTTTGCAATCTCTGCTCAAAGAAGTTATTAATTTGCTTGATGAATACTACCAGCACATGCTTGTCAGTATGTCTTGAGTGCTGAACAGCATAAAAATGTATGCTGTATTCAATAAAGCCCATTGGGTCAGAGTTCAGTTCTGTTATAGACAAGAAAATTATGTCATGGAAAAAATCACTGTGCAGGTTGAATAACATTCAAAATAATCATGACTGATGAAAAAAGATTAGAGGAAAAATGGCTGGCCGTCTTCCAACAGGAACCTATATAAATAGAAAATTAATAAATAACATGCAACAATAAAAATGGTAATAAAAATACCAATGAAACAATAGCTTCTTTGACTAAATAGCCTAAGTTTTGGGACATTTTTGAAGTAGCCTACACATTACTCTGAATCCAGTAAGTAAAAATAAGTCAAAAGGGATTTAATACTTGTTACATATTATAATAAGTTAATAAGAAAATCAAGATTAATTATTCAGTGAATTTAATACTATAAAAGCAATACAGATGACAGACGGAATTTTTTTTTTTTTTTTTTAGAAAATGAAAAATAAAAAAACATTCAACACAAAAGAGGACAAACACGACAGATAGGCTATTTGTTGATGTGACTGTCCTGATTTTCGTATACTGACCTGTGGGGGCAGCATCGGCTTCGTTAGGGACAAGTAGCAAATGAAACGGGGGCGAAGAAACGTCTCCCGCGTATTTTGACTTGTCTTTTTCACATTAGAAGATGTGAGATTTTTTTTTATTATCAGAAGATTTAAACAGATGGCAAGTCTCAGTCAGGAACTAAAGCGCTGGGCTGTTGAAGAACTTGAGTTGCCAGCAGCCAGACTCCCGGATGACGGCTATATAAAGACGTAAGTGAGTTGTAATGAATTACTGCTATAGCATTGATCCTCATCACCGATTTTAGATTGATCATGTGTTTACGTTTTATCTAGGTTGTGTGTCGGTCCTGGAGCTTCCATTTGGAAGTATATCACACAACATGTTTATAAGGAAAGGTGAGATCTCAAGGTTTTACAATCTTTAATCCTGACTACGTGTTCTTCAATGCACATCTTCCTAATTAACGTTATACAATATTCCTTTGACATAATCTTACAGGAACGTTCGAGTCATGAGGGGGAATATTCAGTGGTATCCTTTAAGTTTTCTGATAATGTGATATGTATATTTTTGCAGGGTTGTTATCGCTGATTAAACTAAAGCTATTAAAATTCGTTTACGTTAATTAGATTAAAGCTGAAAAACTGTTTGATTAGAAATTTAAAATGTTGCCTCTGCAACTAACTGAAGTAAAAAAAGGCTTAAGTTGAAGTACTAAAATGACTGAAATATAAATATTTTATATAACAAAAACTAAATTTGAAATAAAAACTGACAAAACCTTATTCCAAGTATTAATAAATACTGTAATTGTATATAAATAATATTAGAATAACACTGAATTTATGACACATAAAACATATGAAATATGGTTGATTCATGAGGCCCACCACAATTTATATATTTATATTATTTTGTGTCAAAATGAAAATCAAGTTGCTACTTTATCACTTGCTAAATTGTGGTTGTTGAGCTGTGGAATTGTTCCTTGACCATCTAAATCCTAAGGTACAAAGTTTTACAAGATAAAGAGGTAAAGAAGGGTACTTACTTGCAATTTGTTATGCTGCTTCTGTAAGGATTCATAAGCGCAGCTAAAGATGATTATTCTTTGTTGCTTAAACAGTTGAAAAATCAGAATAAAGATGCGAGAAGGCTTGAGCTTCAGAGAGAGATTGATGCCCTTCAGACTGAACTCAGTCAACTGGATACAAAGATCAGTAGAGTGGAGGATCAACTTGCTACTGAAGGTGAATGTTCTTATTCTATCTTTCTGTTCATCTTTATGCTCTTTTATACTACCTACACCTATACTATTGACTATATGGGGATAAAAAAGGGTTTAACTCATCAAAACAATTCAAATACTCTCATTTTAAAAAATACATCAGATTAAGGAATGGGATTTTATGTTGTTGTTACTAATATCTTCTCTTGTTGCTGAGCAGAGCAGAACATTAACAGGAACTGGAAAGACTTTATGGAGAGTAGGCACAGACAGATCCTGTTGGATTCTTTCAGGCAGCGCTGCTCTGAGGAGAGAAATGTAATGTTAGAGGACACACAAGTGATTGCCACTCAGCGGCATGCCCTGGAAGAGCTGTCTAAGTGAGCCGTCTTCATACTGTCATATTTCTATTGCAGCTTTCTCAAAGACTGATTAAATCATGTTTTCAAATGTTGCTGCTGTGTGCCATATTTTGATGCTGTGTTCATTTTTGCTGAATAAAAGCATTAATTTCTTTTAACAATGTTTGAATGGTAGTATATATGACTCAAACCTGTAAATCAAATTATTTTTCTAATTGTCCAGGAAAGCAGAGGTGAAGCTGGTGTTTGGGCCTTCAGATAGTGAAGTCGGAGCAGATCCATTGGTTTTAGTAAGTGTTGCTGCTGTATTTAATGGTGTTTTTGATGCACACTATAATATAGTATTAATATAATATAATATAGCTACTTTTTGGCTTCTTATCATAGCTGGTCTCAGTTTTAATTCTTAAATTCAAAAATTTTACTTTTGAGTGGCCTTCATTTGAGAAAGCTAGGTTGTGTTGTAGTTACAAAATATTTAACTAAACTTTCACTGATCTTTCACTTAGGTCCTAACTAGATCATTTTAACCAGTCAAACTCCAGTTGACCACTTGATTAAACCACTTATCCTTCCACTGATTGTAACTAATTTCTATCTCATTTCAGAAAGATGTGAGAGAGCTCTGTAGCGAGAGGGTTCTCTTCTTCCAGTGCCTGCTAGAGAGTGAGCTGAATGTGAATCCGTCCACTGAGTAAGACCTAAGGCCTTTGATGCTGATATTGTAGATAGAAGAGCACTTCTGCCTTGTTGATACTAATTCATTTGTTTTTCATCCAGATTTACTCATGAACAAAGGAAAACAGTGATCCAACACTGGACGAGTGCAGTGGAGGTAGATGAAGACACTCATTTCAGGAGGATGCATGTTTAATTGTGTGTCATGCATTTTGTTCTGCACAACAACTACTTATGAGAATCTCAGTATTTTTAATTTTCAGAACGTTCTACGCTCTCATCCTCCAAACCAAGTGCTTTCGGCTCTGCAAGCTTTGACTTCCAGACAGCAGGTGGCATTAGAGGAGAAGATTGCAGCTTTGAATGTGGAGCGTGATGTTTCGGATCTAGGGTATGTTTTTACATTATAATGTATGTTATCAAAACCCACTCTTTAAATAATAATGTTATTGAATTGATTATTGCTTATTACTCAGGCATTTGCGCTTAATGCAGGTTTCGTTATGAGAGCGATCACCTAATAGATGTGTCGGCTGAGCAGAAAGTGGAGTTAACACCTGTCCGTAGTCTATTGCAGGTGATCATCTGAGATGGTAATCTTACTGCATTGAACATTCTTTCTCTTGTGGCTCAGATTGTATTTGTGTATTTGCACACAGTCTGCCTGGGAGGAGGTGGAGCAGAGTTATTTTGAACTGGCACAGACTCGCAACAGATGTGGGCAGCTGGAGACAGAACTCACGGCTTTGATGAGAAAAGCAGAGACGGCACACGGATCAGACCCAGTGTCCAGGTGAAAATTATTATATTTGCGTATGAACTTGTAAACTCATTAACTATGCTTAACTACTTGCTGAATTCCTTGAATTGGTTACCTGTGTGTGTGTGTGTGTGTATATATATATATATATGCAAGTAAAAAAATACAATTAAAAAGAAATAAATTATATAGATCAGGGGTGATATATATATATATATATATATGCAAGTAAAAAAATACAATTAAAAAGAAATAAATTATATAGATCAGGGGTGCCCAAACTCGGTCCTGGAGGGCCGGTGTCCTGCAGACTTTAGCTCCAACTTGCCTCAACACACCTGCCTGGAAGTTTCTAGTATGCCTAGTAAGAGCTTGATTAGCTAGTTCAGGTGTGTTTAATTGGGGTTGGAACTAAACTCTGCAGGACACTGGCCCTCCAGGACCGAGTTTGGGCACCCCTGATATAGATAGATAATTTAATTTTTTTCAGGATTCTTGGAGTACAAAAAAGCACAAATATATGTTTGGGGAAAAAAACGTATAAAATGTATACATATTTTAAAGTGCCCCTATTATGGGTTATGAAAGGTTCATATTTTGGGTTTGGGAGTCCCCAACAACAGGTTGACATGCATGCATGCACCTTCTTTGTTCAACGACTCCCAAATGATTTGCTCAACGATTCATTTTTTCAAACCCCTCCTTTGCGTGACGCTAATCTGCGATGATGGGGCCGATTGGTCGATTTCATTTCCATTTCATTAGAATCAGTGCAGAAGAAAGTACAGACATGGTGCAGACATACATGATAGTGAAGACAGACATAACAGTAACACAGTAGGGATGGAATATAGCACTAATATAAGAAAAAACAGAAATTAAATAATGTACTATATACAGAAATTGAAGTATAGGGAAAAAAAAGTAATTGTTTAAATAAATGTACAGATATGTTATAAGTGTGCAGATATGTTATTTACAAAGTGTGCAGTTTACAAGTGTACAAATTTTGGGTTCTGTGTACAAATATGTCAGTTGTGATGGACGATGTATAATTATGAAAGTTTAATTGTTCAGGCTAAATATAGCCTGCGGGGAAAAAACTGTTCTTGTGCTTGGCTGTTCTGGTTGTCAGAGCTCTGTAGCGCCGACCAGAAGGACACAGTTCAAAGAGAGAGTGGGCTGGGTGTGAGGGGTCCAAAGTGATTTTCTTAGCCCTTTTCCTCACTCTGGAGATGTAAAGATCTTGGAAGCTGGGCAGAGGGGCACGATAATCCTCTCAGCAGTCCTGACTGTCCGTTGCAGTCTCTTGATGTCTGATTTGATAGTTCAACCAAACCAGACAGTTATGGCATCATGCCTGTAATGCCTAATAAAGCAGCGTTTGTGCAGTGCTGCTTTGTGTACAGCCGTTACCAGGGAAACGGCTATTTTTACCGCTCCAAAAGCAGCACCTATTGGCAAAGAACGAATTTGCATTTTCATTCAGAGTAACGCAAAAATAAAGTTTTCCCAGGCCTGTGCGTGCAACAGGTGGGCGGTTTTCTTGCATGTTGATGTCAACATGAAATGGATTGGCAGTGTGTTCCAAACAGGAAGTATCGCCCTCCGAAGGGCACTTTGGAGTGAAAATAATCATGGCTGCCATATTGAAGTGTTGTTCCAAACCGAAGTGCTCAAAACTGGCCACTTCGAAAGGCCCTTCGGAAAGAAGGATTTCGAAGGGTACAACTGATGGACACTTCGGGCCCCCATGATCCTTTGCGCTGATTCGTTCCAGACGGCGCCTCCATGCGGGCACGGGAAGATGACGCAGAAGGGCACTTCAAGAAACAGTTGTTTGATCCCCTACACCCTTCAACCCTTCGAAGCTCTCACTCCGGTGGGTAAACCCTTTGGAGGGATTAGGGCATAGGGATGAGACCTTCCGAATGGAATGCAGGGATCGATTCGTTTTAAAAACGACTCGTTTCAATGATTCAGAGTCGACTCTTTATTTTGAGAGACAATAACTTTATACACGTTACACTTTCAGATTTAAAACTTTGCGGGGTATTTTCATTCACTCAGAGCTGTTACACACTGAATGAAAGGTAATTTTCAAAAATCCATAATAGGGGCACTTTAAAAAAACACACAAATAAACATATTAATAAGTGCCCAATCCTTAATTATTTAATGGTTTTAGTTGCCATTATTGCCATTACAGGAATTCTATACTAAAATAGAAAACAATCACTTTAAATTGTAGTACTTGTATAATAAATTGTTTGTAATATTACTGTCTTTGTCTTCTGATCAAATAAATGCCGTGTGTATATAGTTACTAAAAACAGCATATTAAAAATAATATTGTGTATAATATGGGAGGTATTTAAAAAAACTTGTCTATTGTAATACAAATGAGTTTTGTTCCGTTTGTAAGCAGGTGTGTGTTGGAGTTGGAGGGAGTAAAGCAGTCAGCAGTTAGAGACAGCATCAGAGAGCAGTGTGCCCAGCTACAGCTGCAGGCCAGAGAGGGACAGGACTCCATCAGAATCCTGCAGACACAGTGGCAAAGTGTCATGGACTTCAGACAGCTTGTGGTATGTAATTGCATTTATTCCTAACAAAAGACTGCAAATTCATAGTCTGGAGTTATGTTTTTTTTTTTTTCTGTGTAGGACAGAAGACAAGAGCAGATACGGTGCCTGATCAAGGGAAACTCCACTGTGAAGACAGAGTTAACCCGTGTCCATGCAGAGGTATCGTCTCATGCAGTATATCTTTAGTCTTCAGTTGTCACATGATCCTTTAGCAATCATTCTAATTTGCTGATTTAGTGCTGAAGAAATTTTATTAACATCTGGTTAATAAAATTAACCGGAGGTCTTCCGGTTAGAAAGTCCAGGATCCAATTACAGAGGGAATTGTTAAGCCCCAGCAGGTTTAGTTTATTTATGAGCTGTTGTGGGATAATTGTGTTGAATGCTGAGCTGAAGTCGATGAACAGCATTCTAATGTAGGAGTCTTTATTTTCTAGGTGGGTAAGAGCCAGGTGGAGGGTGGAGGAAATTGCATCATCCGTAGAGCGGTTTGGGCGGTATGCAAACTGTAGCGGATCGAGTGTGTTGGGGAGGCTGGTTTTGATGTTGTGCATGACTAACCTCTCAAAGCACTTCATCATGATTGGAGTCAGTGCTATGGGATGGTAGTCATTTAGACAGGACACAGGTGATTTCTTTGGTACCGGTATGATTGTTGTGGATTTGAGACATGTGGGGACGACTGCCTGGCTCAGTGAGGTGTTGAAGATATCTGTTAGGACATCTGTCAGCTGTGCAGCACAGTCTCTCAGTACACGGCCAGGTATGTTGTCAGGACCCGCAGCCTTGCGTGGGTTAATCCTAGATAGGGTCTTCCTTACGTCGGCTGGAGACAGACAGAGCGCCTGGTCATTGGGAGGTGTGGGCAGTTTTTGTGCAGGTGTGTCATTCTGCATTTCAAACCGTGAATAAAAGTGGTTGAGTGCATCTGGGAGGGATGTGTCATCATCACAGGCCTGTGGCGGGGGCTTGTAGTCAGTGATGGTCTGAATGGCTTGCCACAGGCTCCGTGTGTCTCTACTGTCTGTGAAGTGATTGTTGATTTTTTGAGCATATGACTGTTTTGCATTTTTGATGCCACAGGACAGATTGGTTCTTGCTGTTTTGAGGGCCACTTTATCTCCTGATCTGAATGCTTCATCTCTGGTCTTTAGCAGCCTACGAACCTCTGCTGTCATCCATGGTTTCTGGTTGGCACGTGTGGTGATGGTCTTGGTGACTGTCACATCATCAATGCACTTTTTGATGTAAGCAGTCACAGTTTCAGTGTACTCATGCAGGTCTGTGTGGTTGCTGTAGGTGGCCGCCTCTTTAAACATGTTCCAGTCTGTGCACTGAAAGCAGTCCTGTAGTGTTAGAGAGTAGCATCATCAGCCAAATTATGATGAGTTTTGAACCCGGTCTGGCGAGTTTCAGAAGTGGGTTATGGGATTAGCATAGCAGGGTATGTGGTCAGTACCCGAGGTGGGGCGGGGTTCACGCCTTGTGCGTTCTTCTCTGTGTAAACAAGGTCTAGTGTATTGTACCCCTTGTTGCAAGTTTATGTTAGGCCCGGCTGACTGCTGCAAAGTTCAGCTCCAACCACATCATCAAGTTTGCTGATGACACAACTGTGGTAGGCCTCATCAGCAACAACGATGAAACGCACTACAGAGAGGAAGTGGCACAGCTGGCTGAATGGTGTGGCACTAACAATCTGTCCCTCAATGTGGAGAAGACAAAGGAGGTTGTGATGGACTTCAGAAGAAACTCCGTTGAGCATCCCCCACTGACCATCGACAGCTCGACTGTGGAGAGAGTCAGCAGCACTAAATTTCTGGGGGTGCATATTACAGAGGATCTCACCTCGATCACCAACACCATGTCACTCTCCAAAAAGGCACAACAGCGCCTACATTTTCTCAGGCGGCTGAAAAGAGCAAGTCTCCCTCCTCCATCCTCACCACATTCTACAGGGGCACCATTGAAAGTGTGATGACCAGCTGTATCACTGTCTGGTTCGGGAACTGTAGTACAGCAGACCGAAAGACCCTACAGCGGACAGTGAACACGGCTGCAAAGATCATCGGTGCCCCTCTCCCATCCATCCTGGACATTTTCCTTGCACGATGCTCCAGCAAAACCAACAGCATCGTGAAGGACCCCACCCATCCATCCCACAGTCTCTTCCAGCTCCTACCATCAGGAAGACGGTACCGGAGCATCAGAGCCCACTCCGCCAGACTGCTCAACAGCTTTTTCCCCCAGGCTGTGAGAGCCCTGAACTCAAATCACCCCGCCCCCCTCTGAAACCCCATGCAAACCCCTACCTCCTGAAACATGGACCACCCTCCACCCCAAACATTACCACACCAAAGAAAAAACTGTATGAAACTTTTCTGTGCAATTCAAAGTGTGCTACACACAGGTGAGTGGGCCTGTACAAACCACCTGTAGTAACACACTCCTCTATGCGCACTAGACACTTTTCACACACTACTGTGTATACATAATCCCACAAAAGTCTCAGTAATATATATATATATATATATATATGTTTACATGCTCGTGCACTACAAATCATCTTATACTGTTCCCCAGCCAGCTGCTTGACTCACAATGTTTCTCTTTGCACATGTACAGTACTTATGTGAAACATTTGTACAGTTTGTATAGTTTGTATTTTTTAGTTTATGTGTAGGTAACCATTTATATATAGTATATAGTCAAAATCTGTCAGTAGGATAGTTGTGTATAGGTTTATACTGTTTTACTTCATTGTTGTATGTCTGTATTTATGTAGCACCGTGGTCCTGTGAGGCACGACATTTCGTTCCACTGTATGTCCCCACATGTAGCGGAATGACAATAAAGCTCAACTTGACTTGACTTGATCTGTGCTGCTTAATATTCTTATGTAAACCATGATATTTTTTTTTTCTTCAGAATTCTTTGATGAATAAAGGTTTTGTTTTTTTTTTAGTTTGTTTTTTTTAATCTGGCAAACTTTTGAACAGTAGTTTGTGTGTATGTATCTATATATACAACGAAGCTTGTTTATTTTTTTTTTCCAGGTTGGGCAGTTTCAAGAAAAGCTCAATCCTCAATTTGGCAGTGTGATTAAAGCCAGCAGTGGACTGCACAACTCTGTGTCACAAGGGGCCAAGCACTTTAGCTGTGTAGCACTGGCTGCACTGGATCGCAGGGTCATGAAGGGGTCAGCAAATCTACCAAAATCTTTTTTTTTCCCCCTCCAGTGCATTTGTACATGATACCATGCCTCACTAGCATTTTCAGTTGATTTGCTACATGAAGTCAGAGGCTGAAGATTGTCGGGGCAATTTTAACTGACTCTCATCAGTCAAGAGACAAACTCACTCTTAGTTATTAAAAAGGTTTTATTCTTTGCAAAGAAGGTCAGACAGTCATACAGAAACACAAGTTGCTGCAGAGTGCGACAAAAAGGGAGGGTGCTCCTCCACCTTATATCTGCACTCTAGGCCCTCAAGGTCAAAAGCTCACACGTACTCTACAGCTGTCTTTTCCATACACGGTGAGAACGCAAGTAACACTCTGTTATATCATTCCCTCCCAGGCTATTTCTCTTATATTTTAGGGCCTATATAACCTTTTAGGTCACAACATACATATGCTTTTGTCCCCCACTCGTCTGGCTCTCAGTCCATGACGCCCCTGTCACCCATCTATCTTGACTGAGGCCCTAGAGCCATTCCTTTCTTACACCAAAAAGGTTTGCACTACATATTTTCATATAGAAAGCCTACTTGCTATAAGAGTTACCATAAAATGAATTTTTCTTCCACAAGATATTGATAGTTTTCTTAGTTACGATTTGCACATTAATATTGCATAATCACAGTATCATTGGGAAAAATAAACTAAATTAATCATTCTCTGAAGCTTAATATCTGTGCTGTGACCTAGTCTTTTTTTTTTTTAATCATCAGAGGGCAGAAACCACCAGCAGCTCAGCTTTCCATCCACCGGATACAGTCTCCAGCTTTCCACAAAATCTGTGAAAGTCTCTGTTTTCCCATGTATATGGTAAGATGCTCATTTATAGTCTGTTAATACTCTTCATTTATTCCTTAAATTTCTGAGAGCCATTTTAATGAATAGCTCATCAAGCAGCAGTTAGTAAGTTCATTATTTTACCACCTACACTGTCACCTTTCTAATGATTGTTCGTATTATATACAGATTAAATGTTTGTCAAAGATCGACTGTATCCATATTTATATATTTTGTTTTGTTTTTTTGACCTGAAATGTAGCGAAAACTGATGGTGTGAGTCTTATTTTTCTTTTCCAGGCTCCAGAGGAGCTGTGGTCTCAGGCTGCAACTCTACAGTTGGAGTTAAGAAATCGGCGCAGGCTTCTTCAGCTTTTCTCAGAATCATCAGCAGATCTGCAGAAGATGACCGCACGGCTACCATCACCTGATCAGCAGAGTATGTCATTAAGGCAGTTTTTTAAAAACTTGGACCACTCTTTTTGACCTGCTTTTTTTTTTTTCGAATTTAAGTTTTTGTGAGTGGTGAGAGCCTAGATTCCTTGCTATGAGAGAATTGTGTTTTGATGTCTTTTTCAGCTTTGGTGCAGCGTGTGAAGATGGTAGATGAAGAGATTTTGCAGACGTTGCTCCCACGGGCCCGTGAGCTCACACAGAGGTGCTCGAAAGGCCTGCTTTACACAGACCAAGTGAAGACTGCCATCACACACTGGTAATACTCTTAAATGTTTCCAACATGGGCCCCCTGTAGAATAGTCAAGCCCCCTTTATTTTTATAGCACTTTATACAATAGAGATTATTTCAAAACAGCTTCACAGTATTAAACAGGAAAATAACAGAATCAATGATACAAACCTCAAAAATGAGTTAAAGTTTGAATTGTTTGTAACTAACAGCTAAAGCATCAATACTGATCCCAAACTGTGTTTTTTTTTATTTATTTATTTATTTATTTTATTAAATTAACACATGGTTTGATTGTGTCTCTGCAGGTGGGAGCAGCCTGGACAGTTTTCCCTGCCAAAGATGCAGAGAGAGGGTCTGACGTTTCAACAGTGGCTTCAACGATGGAAACTGGCAACAAAGGAATCCTGACTTAATCTTTGCTCTCAATTGCAAAACTATGTTGGGCAACTTTATCTGTACATAATTTATATTTCATTTCTTTCCATTTACTCATACTTTACACTCAAAATAATCTGAGTAGGATTTCTTACAGTGATCAACTTTTCTGCAACACATGTTTGAGGATACATCCTGTTCAAGAAACATTTTATGCACTTTTTCTGGATTTCTTAATAATCTAATAGACACTGGAATAAAGGAGCAGTTATGTGTCTTTTGTTTTGTGGTGTTCTAAATCTCCCTTCTGAAGGTATAAGTTAATAAAATGTATAATACTTGTGCTGTTACCAGCATTGTTTTTGTTTAACCTCAGTAACCACTTGTAGGACCTCTTGTGTAATGAGTCTATGTAATTTTCTTATAAATGGTAACAGTAGCAGTACTTCTACGGGATTAGATTAAAAATTGATCTTTAAACAAAGTAACTTTGTCATCACTGCCTATGGGCATCCTGTTCTTATTGATGTAATTTCAGCTCATTTACTGTTTAAGAGATACCACTGTAGTGTATAATTGGAATGCTCAGTCCTGTGTGGCCCTAAAAGGCTGTGATTTATAACCTGTGCAAACGTACTGCTGTATAATAAGTGTTTTTGAACAGTAAAATTTGACATTTTCAAAGCCAATAAGGACACTAAATAACTATTGTTCGGTGTGGGGTCATGTTTTTGAAAGAAACCTTGCTCACTAAAGTTGCATTTATTTGATCAAAACTACATTAAACAGTAATATTGTGACTGTCGGGCTGCTTTTTTTCTGAAATTCTTAGGAAGTTGAAAAGATGAGTATTTATTTGATTTTTTTTTTTGTACCAGTATAAAAGTCTGTCACTATTCTTGCTGAATAAAATTATTTGACCCCAGTTAGTTATGTGAGAATAATTTATTTCCATCTGACTTAAAAATGCCACTGCTTTAATACTCAAATAATTGTCTTACGAACTGTTTCCCTAATTATATTTTACATCTAACGTTTTTGTCTGCCAAACCACTTTAAAGCTGCAGTCCGTAACATTTTTTGGTTAAAAATGATCCGAAATCAATATTTGAGCAAGTACATAACCAGCCAGTGTTCAAAACTATCGCCTTACTTTAGCCCGATTCACAACGGTTAGTTTATAGTAATGTTTTCTAATCTGAGCTGTACGGGTAGGTTTTCGCGGGAAATTCGAGCATGGCACTGCGTCCTTACGTCACGTCTGTAAACATAAAGAAGTTGTCCCGGCATGTGCGGGTCCTGCAGGTGGCGGCTCATTTATAGTCTTTTCTCACAGCAGCTAGAATAATTAAATGTATCATTTTGATGGCGGATTGTGATCCAGAAAGGATTATGTGTTTATGAAACGTGTGAATGAAATTAAATTATATTCCAGTTTTAAACGTGCTTCTGATTACAGATAGCCTGGGATTACACAAGATTTGTATTCTAAAGAAAACTATTTCGAAGGGAACATAATTTGCTTTTGGGGTTAAAATAATTTTTTTAATATGAAATTCGAATGGCATGACTATTAGATATTAGACTACAGAAATTGAATTCTACATGCTAATACACACTATACTCATAGTCACGTAATGCTGATGTTAACATTAATAATTTGAGAATAAAGTATAACAATAATAATTGCACGGTTTGATGTGATATGAGCTAACCGATCGCTACATTTAATCACCACTGGTTGCGCGATTTATTGTAATGCTTTTTTCCTCAGTTGGGCAGAACAAGCGTGGCAGACTTGTTACTTGTTCAGATGACAATATACGGTGAAAAGTCTGATTTGGGTCATATATTCCAAGACGTAGGCTAGAATCTGTGATTACTAAGTGTTTGATTCACATCGGTGTGGTGACTGACAGCTACTGACACATTCACCTCAAAACATTAGATTCATCCGCGCTGAAGCCGTGCCAGAGTACAGCCCACGTAATAAAGATAATAATGGTTGCAATACCAGGTTTTCAACAGAGATGGTGACAAAGAGGCAAGATTTACGGACTGCAGCTTTAACCTAAATTACATATACTTGATGTAATTATTTCAGTAATTTATTTTAATACAACTGCCTGCTTTTTTTTTTTTTTTTTAGCATTTTTTCATGATTTAATTATTTGCTTTTTCTCTTCTCACATACCAAAGTTTAAGAAACTTTTCTTGTAAATGTTTACTGATTCCAACCTTGGAAAGAACATTCATCAAATTGCAAATTTATACTCTACAACAAATGACAAGGCATAGACTTTTTTTCAGGGTGTTTTATAATACTCAATATCAATTTTAAGCAACTGAAGTTAAAAACTGAATTTTCTTTCATATACATTTTTTTTTTTTTCACTCTCACAGTCAAAAGATCACTCATTATAATGCTTACAAATGAATCCAAAGGCAGCTTGTCACAATGGCTAATTTTTTCTTTACACCCTGATTCAATGGCATTGTTTCTGGCTTAAGGCTTGGATAACATGTCATACATAGACACTTCTCTGTAACCAAAAACAATCACACATAAAATCATGAACTGAACTGTACACATAAAAGTAAACATAACATTTGAACTTAAAATGAAATGTCAGGGCAGGAAAAAAAGTGTTGTGGATGAGACAGTAGAACTTTTGGTGTAGATCTCTGCCTTTTATGTCCAGTCTACTGCATGTGATTGATGACATAGATATGTTATAAAGACTCAATCCGCTTTAGCAGCCCAATTATCGTATTCTGGTGAAGAGGTTTAAAACTGACACAGATTCCTGAAAAACAAAACAAAACAAAAACAAAATAAAGAATTAAATTGAGCGCATGAACTTGAGGAAATGCCAGTACTTCACAAAAATAAAAAAAAAAGCAAAAAACAACAACAACAAAAACTTACCTTTGTTGATCGTGTTTTACTAAATACATTCCAAAAACGAAGAGTTTCATCACCAGCACCAGTCACTATCGCCTCTCCATCTGGAGACATTGCCTTCAAAATAAAAGTATAATACCAGTAAACAGTATTCAAAAATAATTTTACAATAAGTGTCAGCTGTTAAAATAAAACTGCAGAAGTTGAAGTACTAACCAGATAAAGCACCCTATACGAGTGGCCAGTCAATTTGGCTACTTGAGTGAGTGAGGGGTATTTCCACACGAGGATCTGATTCTGAGAGTAACCATGTGTGCTGACCTGGAGACAATGGAACAAACAATAAGAGTCACCATCATGCCTATTTGTCTATATCTACAGCTATAAGCAACCATAAACATCAACACTGAGCATTTGGTCAGTTGATCAGATTAAACGTACCAGTTCGTTGGTGTGTTTGGACCAGGCCAGGTTGCAGACTTGCGAGCCTGTGTCGATACACTGCAGTGGCTGCGCTGTGAGTGTGTTCCAGAAGCGGATACAGCGGTCTGCCGTTCCCCCTCCGGAGGCCAGCAGTCCGTGTTGGTGAGGAGACCAGGCGATGGCCTTCACTGCGGCCAGGTGTTCTGTGTACTGCTGCATCGGTAACACGCTCGAGTGATTCCACACTAACAGCTGCAGGATCAATCACAGGAATGGTTTTTAAATGATGCAGCTTCCAAAAATCTTTTTGTGTGCTAATATATTTTAGCATCTTGTAAATTTAAATGATAGCGGTCAGGTCACTTTGTTGTCATTTCCTCCGGAGGCCAGAAGCTGATGGTCAGTGCTCCACTTGAGTCCGCAGACTTCTTGTCTATGACCCTGCAGCCTGCGCTCTGACTGCAGAGGGGGCGTCCTGATATCTCTCTGAAGGATCATGCGGTCCCGGCTGCCTGATGACAGCTGATCTGCATTCCAGGCCAATGCACCTGAGGGCAGATTTCACAGTTTTCTCATAACAGGTTTACCTTACACATACATTTCACTAGAATGTGAAGCACATCAGAAATAAAACGTCAAAATTGCACTGAAACAATAAATCAGTCCAAGCAAGAGTGCTTGGAATGTTTGGGAACAGCAAAATTCAAAATAACGGACCTTTTTTTTTTTTGGTTGAATTTATTTTAAAATGTTATTTATTCCTGTGATGGCAGAGCCCAGTTTTCAGCAGCCATTACTCTAGTTTTTAGTGTCACATGTGTCTTTATTCTAAAATGCTGATTTGATGCTCAAGAAACAATTCTTATTACCAGTTGCGCTGGTTAATATTTTAGTGGAAACCATGATACTTTTTAGGATTTACTTTAAAAAAAAAATGATGAAAAGAACAATTAATTTCAAATAGATTTTTTTTTTTTTAAATTCTTACCAACTCTTGCTGTGTGTCCCTCCAAGGCAAACAGCTTTTTGCCAGCGGTAGCGTCCCAAATTTGTACAAAGCCTTTGTGTGTACCCACAGCGACAAGATTGCCCTATGAGACAAGAATGGTCAGACCGCAAAACCCAAAAAGCAACTTCTGACAGTCCAAGTCATAAAGGATAACTCACTCTCTCCGACCAGCCCACCGATGTAACTGAATCACCCTCCACTGATAGGTCACACAGTCGCGTTACCTGCGGATAAAGCAAAGAAAAAACACACAACTCAGTCTAAGTGTTTACTGCGTATTTACTGACTTTAAATTTGCATAAACAGCTAATGCATACTTGACTGGTGCAGGCACTCCAAAGGTAAACACAAGTCCCCAGTCCAACACTGAGCACATTTAAAGAGGACCAGTCCACTAAATTGAGGTAGAAGTCATCTTGTAGCTCCGGTGCATCTAGAACCTTAAATGGAATCTTAGAAATTTTGCGTGTAGGTTTTCTTGGCGACCGCAGCAGCTTTTGGCTATAAACAAAAACATGCATGCAATTAAAATAATACATTTTACTAATCATTCTCAGGAGAAGACTCAACTTACCTTTTGCTGCTAACAGGGGAGAGGGAGTACGGGGAAACACTGTTATCATCGGGTGTGGATCTTTTGGCACTGAGCGAATACTGTACATACAAACACAAAGTAGGCACTGAAAACACAGATCAAAACACTCATGTGGAATCAAATGAGCAGATCAGCAGATAAGAGAGACTTACACTAAAGAGGCTCCTCCTCTCGGGTGTGGAGGGTTGTAGTCTTCTATCTTCTGTTTGAGGATCTAGGACCTTCTCAATCCCAGCCCCAAGCAACTCATTCTTCAGCAGGGCAGAATACGCCAAGCCGTCGGCTGTGAGGCGACACAATAAACGAGGGAAATTACACAAGTAGTACAACACAAGAGGGTTGAGTATCATCATCCATCAAGAAGATTCATTTAAAGCATAGTCTGTCACTCTCCATAAAAAAGATACCATAACAGCTTTATTAATGCAGGTAAAATCAACACAATCCTCTTCACACTCACCTTTGCCAGTATCTGATGTTGCGTCTTTGGTTTTTTTATTCTGGCTTGGTGATTTTTCATTTTCCTGTAATAAGAGTAAAGAAAAATGAACTTGACACTTCATGTTCCTTTGATTCAAATCAAATGGAAACTACGTGGAAGCTCCATTACTAGTATTTTTTTTTTTAATATTCCACCCACATTTATTCTGTGGAAGTTGATGCTCCAGTTAGCTCCAGCTCGAGACGGTATGAATCTGTCACCATGCTTGCTTGGTGATGACTCGGGCGTGGGGGTCAGGTGACAGATCACATCTCTTACTTTCTGCATTCAAAAAAGGAGGAATCATATCAAATGAATAGTCTGAAGTGGATCGATTTAAAAACAATGTAAAATTAATACAATTTCAAGTCTGCAATATTCAAGATGGCAGACTTACCATGGGGCTGGTGTTGTCATTTTGGACGTTGATCTGCCGCAGTAACCGGCGCTCATAGTCCTGATCCATGGATGTGATTCAGAAATCTGGGAATGTGGAGATCCAGGGGCACGGTGCCTAAAGAGGATTCATGGAAAAAACATAACACCTTTTCTTTTAGAAACTACATGGAAAAAACATTATTTTATCAGAAGGTTACAATGATGCAACTATAGGTCTACACTTTGAGGAGGCGTTCATTTGTTGTATGGTTAACGAGGCAGAAGGCTGCAAGACTCGTCAGCAGATGCCATCTGTTCAATATCCCATAAGCAGGTGTTAGAGAACAGCTGCTCAAATCGACAACTTCCAAACAATAAGAACATAGACACAAGAATATGCTGGACTGCAATTCCCAGTACATGACAATTTAATAAAAGACCCGAAATCTTAAAATGCATTCGTTTGGTGGCCTAAGCAAACAATGACAGCAAATGGTACACATTTTTATTTCGGATCAAAGACGTTAAATGCTTCTTTACTAACAGATAATGTTAAGACAAAATATCAATTACCATACAATTACTCGCAATCCTGAATGAAGAGATACTACATTCCTTTGTCAGTGTTCATTTACGGAGAATTATTTCATCATTATATAGCATCTGAACCAAAGCTGTCTAAATGTATACATTAATAAAACAACAGAAGATGAAGTATTGTCCGGCACTGATTATTAGCCTCTTGGTGTTTCACAATGGATTACCGAGCAGCTAGTTTGGCTAATCTGACCCTACGAATCATCGGACCTACCTCGACAACAATATTCGGTGAATTTATAATCCAATCAGCAGAACCTTATCCAAAACAAACACGTCGAGTTTAAATCTTGAAAAAAAAAAAAAAAGAATATGTTGATAATGGGTATAAGATACGCTACTCCGATGTTGTTAGCAAATCGAGGCTGTTGTTATCGATGGCACCGCAAGGAATCATGGGACTGAATTAAACGTTGACGTCACGACATTTGAAACAAAACAAAAACGCTGCTGTTTAAAAAAAAAAGTAAAATAAATAAATACTTCCGTAATTGTACTTGGATCAATACACTTAGCTTTTTAAATTGACCTTAAAAAACAAGACAGTAGTGATTTCCCCATTTGTTTAATTAAAAGAAAAGTCAAACGTCACATTAGTCACATTAAAAACAACAACAACACCATTTATAAAGAATAAAGGATAAAGAAAACACTATTTTATTTTTAAATCATTGACAAAAGTTTAAGTTGTAATTACTGATGTGTATTTTTATCCCTCTAAAAAATGTAAGAGTCAAATCTATTTTTTTGCCCTAATAATAGTAATAATAGTAATAGTAATAGTACACGTATTCTGTTTTAAAAGAACTTAAGAAAAAGCAAAAAAATGACCAAAATAATATTTAAGTATAGAGGTGGAGTTCTATTCCTCAAATACTTTACACCTCTTGTTTATTTCCATGTGTGCTTTATACAGAAAAGAGGAAAGAGATAAGAGAAGAGATGCTACGTACATCAAATGGTAAATTCTTAAAATTAGTCATGGAGTCAGTCATAAAATTATATTAGATTTCTATTTTCTTTTCCATTGTTCTAAAACAAACTTTTATTTTGACAAGAACACAGAAGACCGGAAGTGGCCATCCTAGCGCACCGCTGTTCATGGCTGTCTTGGGATCATGTTTGTTGTGCTTCTGTCCTATTTTTATGATGAACAAGCGTCACTAAATCACAAAAACAATACATTCCACTGTAGACTGTCTATTACCACAAGTCGCACAAAATGCCACGTTCATACTTGAAAACAGACGAGGCGAGAGATGCTGCGGAGATGCAATATTTACTTGCATCCAAAATTAGGAGGCGAAAAGAAGAAATTCATAACTACATACTAGAACGGCGAACTGAAATTCAGAAACAAATCAGATATCGAAGGCATCTTTTCCTCAACTACCGGAGCACGAGAACAGTAAGCTGTCATTTCTGTATATGTTTACGAAGCATTTCTAAAACACAGTAATGAGAAGAGTGTCCATTTAAGTCAAGTCACTTTTATTTTCATGGCGCTTTACACAATACAGATGCTTTCAAAGCAGCTTCGCAGTAATAAACAGGAAAATAACAGAATCAGCGATGCAGACTAGTGTCAGTGTCAGTTCCTCATAATAATTGCTCATTCATGCAGTAAGCTTTTTCTGTCAATGTTTTAGTTACCATCACCAGATGAAGAAGATGTGCAAAACCATGTCCCGATCCCTGCAGACCCAGACTGGTAGGAGAGAGTTGTGATGACAGAGTTTGGACCAGAAGACTGGCTTGACAAGTTCCATGTCACAAGAGACATCTTCCTTCTTCTGAGCGCTAAACTTAAGCCCCAGCTCGAGCAAGTGTATATAGAACAAAGTGGACAGACCATTACACTGGAGAGATGTATTGCCATGGCCTTAATGCGTTTGTCCACCAGCACAGAATACTGCTTCTTAAGCGAACTCTTCGGTGTGCCCATCCCAGCTGTGTGTCAGTGTGTACGAGAGGTGTGTGAAGCCATCATTTTGTTACTAAAACCCCTTTACATGCAGTTACCTGCAGATCGTGAACTTGAAGAACATGCGGAGCAGTTTCATACTCTGTGGGGTTTTCCTCACTGCATTGGTGTCATCGACTCCCTTCACATCCCTGTTAAATCGCTCTCCACAGACACCCAGGATTGCTGGAATCCGAGAGGATGGCACTCTGTGGTGCTTCAGGGTGTAGTAAACGCACAAGGTACTTTTTGGGATGTTTGTTCTGGTTTTACAGGCAGCATGGATGACATGACCATCTTGCAGAGCTCAGAGCTGTGGACTATGGCAGAACAGGGAGGCTTCTGCTCTCAGCCACCCAAAGAACTCATGGGTCATCTGTTGGGATTTCTGTTGTTGGGGGATGCGGGTTATTCACTTCAGACCTGGCTACTGAAATGCTATCCTCCATCACCGAATTTAACACCGCAACAGCGCACCTTCAACAACCAACTGAACCGTGGCCTTAAAGTCATTGAGAATGCCTTCCAGCGCCTTAAAGCACGATGGCAGTGTCTGCACAACAGAAATGACAGCAATGTAGACTTGGTATCTAAGATGGCTGTAGCTTGCTGTATCTTGCACAATATTTGCAATGTGCATAACAGTCCGTTTAAAGAGGAATGGGTTGAAGCACTCAGTCAGAATGAATGTCCACAGCCCATAGATGTGCCTACGGTCTACATAGATGATCCAAATGCAGAGGCAGTTCGTTCTCTGCTCTGTAGCTATTTTGAGCAACAACAGCAGAGCAAAACACTTGATCAGTCTCCGACAAGCAGCCCAGTTCTGCCTGTACCTGAGCCTCCTCAAGTGGACAGTGCTGGAATAGCATAGTTTGTTGTGTATTGACTGAGCATTTTATTAGCCTGTTTATAGCTGCCATTTAATGCATTGAAAATAAAAGTGAAAAGTAAACATGGCAGAAAGTGTGTAAATTGATTGCATTAAATCCTAGTCTCATAATTTATGACTTTAAGACTGTTTTATTAAGTGAGTGACTTTTAATATGACTTTTAAATCATTTGATTTGGTACGTTTTAGTTGGCGTCTAATGTATCAATTTTGTAAACAGTGGATCTATCTAAATGTTGTGTTCAAAGTAATTATCTTTTTTTGTTGACATAAATAAAAATGCTGGTGGTTTAATGTGTGTTTGAAATTGATGAGAGTTACTTAAAACCCCCCAAAATCATACTTTAGTCACGTCATGTTGTTTCTGAACTCGTGAGTCCTCGAGTTAAAAGTTCATAGCCACAGGTTGTTTACAAGTTTTAGAATGATTTCGCTCCAATCCAGTAGGTGGCGCGGTACTAATACAAACAATTCGAAATCCAGCTACTGGATGACACGAGTGAAACAGTTCCTTCTTGAGTGGACGGCGTGGACAGCTTACATGAGTTGGAAAAACAACATCTTCGCTTGTAGTAAGTTCAATATACAGATAGATCAGCGACTATAACGAATCAGATTGTGAACTCGGTTAGCGTCATTCTGTTTTAACGCTGTAATGTTTTTAAGCCCCTGCATAACACGCTTACACAGCTGACAGAGTGACGCGTGTGTAACGTTACTGCTTACACAGAGATGTTCAGCAATGTTCAGGCCTTTTCTTCCATAGTGATTCTTTAAAATCATGGTGAAGTTTCTTTCTAGTCGACATATTATAGTACGAGCACAAAAAGCAGCAATGTGTACAATTGAACACGGTATCCATACCGAATGAGCAATCTTTTCTGACACATGCATCATGTAGTATGTGTAATAGATATCCGTTTCTTGTGAAATAGATATGAGCAGACGCAAAATTCCCGTTTTCACCCTGTCTTGTCCATACTGACAGCTACTCTCAGATATTGTAGAGGAAAGTCTCTTGGCATTGGCCGATGTTGCCAACCATTTATGTTTAATTCGTTGGAGTCGGATCTTTATAGTGAATCGGTTGCAACGATTCGTTCACGTACCGTCTCTTTTGGGCAAGTTGGTTTTGTATTTTAATCTTGTTTGTATTGGATACAAATGTATTGTTCTTTACATTTAAAGGCCAATTCACACCGCACAGACAAACGCCAACAAACTAGTCTGTTGGAGTTTGTTGGATCAGTGTGTTACCGCTGTTGGCGTTGGTTGGAGTTTGTTTGCACCTGACTGAACATGCTTATAGATATAGAGTTGGTCGGTGTCTGTTGGGGCAGTGTGAACATGACAGTTATTTTTCATAAGATTCTAAATCCAGCGGCCAACTTGTTTGTTGGAGTTTGTTGACGTTTGTCTGTGCGGTGTGAATTGGCCTTAAAAATGTTCTGAAAATAAAAACCACATAGAACACAAAATTCTATCATACATTCCAATTGTCTGTTAATATAAGCTTCTAAATTCTTAAAAAATAATCTCGAGTAAATCAGGATCTCTTCATAACGTAAACATGTTCATAACATAAAGAATTGGTTCATTGAAAACGATTTGCAGGAATGAGACCAGTAACCTATATACTGGAAATTGATTTCCCAGTTCAAAGAGTTGACAAGCAAACAGTAAATCCTAAAGGCCAATTCACACCGCACAGACAAACGCCAACAAACTCCAACAAACAAGTTGGCTCAAGTTGGCCGTTGGATTTAGAATCTTATGAAAAATAACTGTCATGTTCACACCGCCCCAACAGACACCGACCAACTCTATATCTATAAGCATGTTCAGTCAGGTGCAAACAAACTCCAACCAACGCCAACAGCAGTAACACACTGATCCAACAGACTAGTTTGTTGGCGTTTGTCTGTGCGGTGTGAATTGGCCTTTAGAGATTGGATTTGTTTGGAGCATATGAAGGCCAAAAGTAGCTCACAAGCTTTTGAATCATCGTATGAGTCATGACATTTCATACTTTGCTATTATGAAGCATGGGGTCAAACTTTTGTTGTTTTTAAATGTAGGTATTCGCTGCTCTCTCGAGTACTCCGTTTAACCTGTGCATAAGGACATCATCCTGACACTGAAAGCTTCCTCATGGCAAATGATGCGGATATAGCGGCGGTGGGGAGGATTCTCGTTAACCCAAAGCAGGACCTGACAAGGCGCTTTAGAGCACTTTTTACTCTCCGCAACCTTGGTGGACCAGAGGCCATTACATGGATCAGTGAAGCTTTTGTGGATGAATCTGCACTTCTCAAGCATGAGCTGGCGTACTGCCTCGGCCAAATGCAAGACGAGCGGGCCATTCCTATCCTAGAGACGGTCCTGAAAGACACTAATCAAGAGCCAATGGTCAGACATGAAGCAGGTAAGACTTACAGAGTCATTTTGTTTTCCTTATTTCTTTCCTTTTTTGGTTTTTAGATGTGTCATATATAGGCCCGGTTTCACAGACAGGGCTTAGACTAAGCCAGGATTAGGCCATAGTTCAATTAGGACTTTTAAGTCATTTTTATAAACATGCTTAGAAAAAAAAACAAAACAAAGGCACTGGTATATTTTAAGATCAGTCAGTGCAAGTTTATTTCAGTTGAAACAGCTAAGACTTACATTTTAGTCTAGGACTAGGCTTAAGCCTTGTCTGTGAAACCGGGGGTTAGTGTTTTTATTATATTTTAAATTCCAGGAGAAGCATTGGGAGCCATTGGAAATCCCAAAGTCTTAGATTTATTGAAGAAATATGCAGAAGATCCAGTAATTGAGGTACAGTCAACCCATATCACCGATCTATTCACCATTCATTGTAACACTAACGCTAGAATTTCTTGCTTCACATTTTTATTATGTCTCAAGTTTAGATTTTACAGTAATTCTTATTTCACAAAGGTGGCAGAAACATGTCAGTTGGCAGTCCGGAGGCTGGAGTGGTTCATAAATGGTGGAGAAAAGACAGCAGAGGGGACAGATGAGAACCCCTACTGCTCCGTAGACCCTGCGCCCCCCGCCCCAAGCAAAAGTGTCCCGGAACTGAGGGCGCAGCTCTTAGACGAAAGCATATCGCTGTTTGACCGCTATAGAGCTATGTTTGCACTGAGGAATCTTGGGACTGAAGAGGCTGTTCTGGCTCTTGGAGATGGTGAGGAAAGATTTGAATTGAGATCTATCCAAACATGATGAAGATGCGATGATAAGTCACATCAAAAATATTGAACTTTGCAAATAACGATGCATGTATTTGATCAAAAAAATACAATAAAAACAGTAATATTGTGAAATATTATTACAATTGAAATGAGCTGTTTTCTATTTTAATACATTTTTAAATGTAATTTATTGCTGTGATGGCAAAGCCGAATTTACTCAAGTCACCTGATCATTCAGTAATCATTCTGATATGCTAATTTGGTGCTCAAGAAACATTTTTTATTATTATCAGTATTGAAAACAGTTGCGTTGCCTAATATTTTGTGGAGAAATTTTTTGAAATAGAAATCTTTTGTAACCTTATACATTTACTAGCATGCTTCAATTTAATGCATCCTTGTTGAATAAAGATATTGTATTATTTAAAAAATGATTTTAGGTCTTCAGTGCAGCAGTGCCTTGTTCCGCCACGAGATCGGCTACGTCTTGGGTCAGATCCAACATGAGGCCAGCATCCCTCAGCTGCAGGCAGCTTTGGAAAAGATAGATGAGAACGCCATGGTCAGACACGAGTGCGCAGAGGCACTAGGCTCCATCGGGAAGGAGGCGTGCTTACAGATCCTAGAGCGCTACAGGAAGGACCAGGAGCGGGTGGTGAAGGAGAGCTGTGAGGTGGCACTGGACATGCTGGAGTATGAGAACAGCTCGCAGTTTCAGTACGCAGATGGACTTCTTAGACTACAAAGCGCTCAGTGAAACACATTTCTTAAAACATGTTAATGTTATACAGCTGATCCACAAGTTAAAGCATTTTGAATGCTTGAATATTTAATAAAACTGTTTTTGCAGATAAAGCAAAAATTCCTCCCTTGAAAAAACAGCAAGACATTTACATAATAAAAGCATTTATTTGACCACATATACTCATGTCTTGTTCAGCCTTTAAGCTTTAACATTTTGCGTCATGAATATTTGTGATGTCGCTAATTAAGTTTCTTATCTTTAGTAAAGTCTGTGACTAATGTTAAATCCTCCACGCACAAGCAGAGGTGATTAGCAAAGCTAAGCGCGCCAGTGCTTGACTGAGATCTATAACAGTATGTTCTGCCTTAGTAATCCACACAGCAGTCTATCTCATTCAATAAGATGCATCTTTAAAGAAGCACACATGGAATTAAAATCCAAATGCTCTAATCCTTAAGTGATCCCTAGCTAGCATATCAAACAAATTGCTATAAACACAGAAATGTGAAGCACTGCACTCATCATCATAATCAGTTTTATATCTGTATAATCAAGTACAATAAATGAGCCTTATGAGTTTATTAGATAAAAGTACATGTGCACTGCTAATTTAGAGATGATAGTGTGGATGGAGGGTGACAAACCCGGAATGTTGTGCTCAGCAAAGGCTCTGAGGATTTTTAAGCCTCATTTCAGCTTGTGGGAGGAGAGAAGACCATGTAGTAAAGAAAAGGCTGGACCAAACCGCAGAAAAAGGTTAAAAGCAACACAAAGCAGTTAAACGCTGTAGACGGCAGTGAGGGAGAAACTTGCAAACATGCTACACCCTTTCATGATTGGCATTGTCACAATTAATACCTCAATCACAATTGCATACTGGATCTTCATTCTGACAGAAGCCTTTCACAAGAAGACTGATGATGAAGCCAAAAAAGACAACCCTGCTTAGCCAACACACCCTGCATATAGTTACATGTAGAGTACAGCCTTCTTTTGTCTTATATTTTTATTTAATAATTTGATAATATAGAAAACTTGAGGAAAAAAGATCTCACCATTTGAATAATCTGACCTGAGCAAATATTCCATGACTCCAAATCTTCAGGAACTGGTTTACATTCAGGTAACATCTTAATTTTGTTTATTTTATTTATTTTTTGTTCTGCAAAAAGGGTGGCACAATATTAATTACAATATTAAAACGGTTTCATATTTTGTTACCGTTTCCTTTTTATTGCTTTGTTTTAAATCACCTCAACAGGTCAACAGATTTGAAAAACATACGCTATCACTTCATGCTATGCTTCAAAAGTTGAAGTCGGTAAGTCTCTTATGCTCATCAAGGCTGCATTTATTAATTAAAAAATACAGTAAAAACTAATATTGGGAAATATTAAAATTTAAAATAACTTTCTATGTTAACATATTTTAAACCATGTTTTCCTGTGATGACAGCTGAATTTTCAGCAGCCATTACTCCAGTCTTTAGTGATCTTTCAGAAATCATTCTAATGTGCTGATTTGGTGCTAAAATAACATTTCTTATTATCATATTATTTCATTGTTTTCAAGATTCTTTGATGAATAGAAAGACATAGTATTTTCAATGTCACTTTTGATCAATTCAATGCATCCTTGCTGAATAAAAAAAAACAACAACAATAGTGAGCAGTAGTAAATTCTATTTATTTATTTATTTTTAGATTAGATCCTTTTAACTTTAGATTGTTTTCCATTATGAAAAAAATATATAGTTCTCAAAATCATTGTAAATACACAACAGGTTCCATTCAGTAGAGTAAAGTCTTGATGACTAGCCTTTTATACCCTTCATAATCTGTGTAACAGGCATGGAGAAAGCAGCATTAGCGATGGGCAGGGAGA
Organism: Tor tambroides; assembly: GCA_021397915.2. Classification (NCBI taxonomy): domain Eukaryota; kingdom Metazoa; phylum Chordata; class Actinopteri; order Cypriniformes; family Cyprinidae; genus Tor; species Tor tambroides. The sequence goes on from JAFVLL020016803.1 coordinate 31,691, forward strand.
TGAATAATATACATCAGATATGACTCAGAGGATCAGATCTGTCTGAATCACTGACTCAACCACACAAAAGCTCTTCCTCTGTCAGTCATTCAGTCAGTCAGAGACTCTGAGAGAGTTTGTGCAGCATCAGCCTCTGGAAGAACACCACCACAGCTGAAATTAGACATGCATCCCGTACTGATCGGCATAGTGACAGCCAACACAAGTTTAACTCTTGTCTACTGGAACTTTATTCTGTCTCAGATTTTCTGCAGAAAGATCAAAGATGCACCACCAGCTGAGGAAATTCCTGTCTGAGTGAGTATTAAAGTTATGAGAGTCGTGGAACTGTTAGATATTTTCTTACAAGATAATTTGCTGAATCCTGCACAGTAAAAGAAAAGTTCCAGCGGCAAGTCTCATTACTGTTCATGTCTTCGATTTTATTTTATTAGTTACTTTGACACTAAGGAATTTCATGACTTCAAGGATTAAAGGTTGTAAGAACCTACCTTTCAAAACTTTATTGTCAGTAAGATTTTATTAAAGAAATTAATGCTTTTATTTAACAAGGACTCATAAAATCGAAAGTGACAGTAAAGACATATATAACGTACAAAAGATTTCTATTTCATATAACTGGTCTTTTAAAAAAACCTATTCATCAAAGAATCCTTTTTTTTTTTTTTTTTTTTTTAATCAGCACAACCCACAACACTGATAATACGAAATGTTTCTGGAGTACCAAATCAGCATTTTTGAATGACTTCTAATTTCTAAAGGATCATGTGACACTGAAGACCGGATTAATGGCTACATTTTTAAATATATTAACAGTAAATATATAAATTGTAATAATATTTCACAATATTAGTGTTTTACTGTATTCCTTATCAAATAAATGCAGCCTTAAAATCTACTGACCCCAAAGTTTTAAATGTGAAGTTGTAGGAAATTGTGCAGGTCTGTAAAAATTGTCTTTCTGATCTATCTGATAGTGGACTTGCTGAGCATTTCTTTGTGTATCATTTAATCAAACTAGTCTTCAGTTGAGTATATATATATATATATATATATATATATATATATAGCTTTTTGCTCCATCCCCTGCTTTTGTTTTATCAGTCCATTCTCATACACTGGAAATAAAACCAATTGGAATAATTATGGCACAGTAAATATTTTCTGTTTTAGTGAAACCTATACTTGGTGTATAATGTAATTTAAAAACCTTTAAAAACACACCCACTCCCTCTTGAGAGTGAACAGGAGCATCTCAGATGGGATTAGATGGATTAAGGTATAGCTAACCCTTGATTAAAAGCTTTCACCTTCATGAAAGACAGCTGCCATTACCAGCAATGGAATATCAGAGTCAGCGAGATGTCAGCCAAAGGATTAAGCCTGGGATTAAGAGAATCATATCAGGCTACTTCAGAGCACAGTCACTGGCCTCAGTACCACAGAATAATGAACTCTGGTCATATTAGCTCATAGCTACATTTGAAAACATTACATTTCCTTTTACACACAGGTTGAGGCCTTGGTTGTGACCCTGACGATGAAGAAGAAGAAGAAGAAGAAGAACCACCAAAACCGATCTTTGGGAAGGAAGTAGGGATGAGGGAGAGAAAATAAGAACAAAGGAGGACCAGACTGACCCAGACGTGGATGGATAGACATTCTGCCAGGATTTAAGTCTTCTGTGTTTGACAAATCACAAGGTGTCACTGAATAGGTTTGAACAGCCTTCATTCTCTCTCACTTTCATCCATTAGTCCATCTCCACAAGCCCCAAATCTCTCGCCCAATCACTAATTTCCAAAAAAAAAAACATCTATTTCTTGTCAGTGCTGCTCATTTCTACTTGTTTTAATTACCAAAAAATACAAAGCTTATGTGTTGGAATTCTGTAGGGAAATGTTTTTTATTTGTATTTTATGTTTTTTCTCTATATTTAGAAAAATAGCTGTTTTGTCTTATCTGTCTGTCTTAGTCTTCTACATGTGTCTCATTCCTTCAATAATAAATGAATACAACAGAGTACTGGGTTGTTTACATGGCAATTGTTATCTTGTACTTTCTGATCTGGTTTAGCATGATTAGCATGTGCTGGCTCCTGCAGGATGCTCAGCACAGATAGAGGGTGCTGTGTGCTCAACATAGAGGACATACTTCTGTTTTCTAAAAGTCAATGAAATACCAAACCTCATTTAAGCTACATGCAAATCGTACATCCTGTGATCCACATGACCATGTCTTTGGGCTTGCGGATATGTGCAGTTGTCACATTAAGAAGTTGCTGCTACATGATCTAAACATTACAAATAATGTAATGAAGACAGGACATTCAGACAGGACATTCAAGTATTCAGGACATTCAGGGATTTAAAGGGATAGTTCACTTTGAAATTAAAATTTGATATCTATCAGCTTACCCCAAGGGCATCCAAGATGTAGGTGTCTTGTTTTCTTCAGTAGATCCAATTTTGATATTTTTAGGTCAAACCGTTCTAGTCTGTCAGTCATATAATGGCAGGTATAGGTCACTGTCTCTGTAAGAGGGAAAAAGAACATGCACAGAGAAGTCCAAATTAAACAATTCCCCATCGTAACTACACATTGATGGCCTAAGACACGAAACGAGCGGTTTGTGTGAGAAAACGAACAGTATTTATATCGTTTTTTACCTCTTGTACACAACCATGTCCAAGTGATCTGAGTGCGCGCACGCATCCGGTGTGTGACGTGTGTGCGCGCGCTCTGACTTAGTCTGCGCAAGCGCCGGAAAGCGCCGGAAGAGATCTCTCGCGCGTATACGTCACTCATTGTTTACACAGAGATTTCTGAAATGTTACCTTTCACTGTGAAGATCTAAACATATTTAGACGTACAGGACATCGCAATGGAAGACGATTTTGACGTCTTACCTACAATCTCTGTTCTGTGTAAACAATGAGTGACGTATACGCATGAGAGATCACTTCCGGCGCTTGCGCAGACTAAGCCAGAGCGCGCGCACACACGTCACACACCGGATGTGTGCATGCACTCAGATCACTTGGACATGGTTGTGTACAAGAGGTAAAAAACGATATAAATACTGTTCGTTTTCTCACACAAACCGCTCATTTCGTGTCTTAGGCCATCAATGTGTAGTTACGATGGGGAATTGTTTAATTTGGACTTCTCTGTGCATGTTCTTTTTCCCTCTTATAGAGACAGTGACCTATACCGGCCATTATATGACTGACAGACTAGAACAGTTTGACCTAATAATATAAAAATTGGATCTACTGAAGAAAACAAGACACCTACATCTTGGATGCCCTTGGGGTAAGCTGATAGATATCAAATTTTAATTTCAAAGTGAACTATCCCTTTAAGACCACAGTCTGTTTGATTTCACAGAACACCATACAATATGTTTTAGAAATTTAAGGACTGAACTTCCTGAACTGGAAGTTACAACTATTTTCATTGGCGTCATTGGTTACGTTGCACTTTAAAATATGCCAACAGGTGTTGAGACGCAGACACCTAATAGAAAAAAGTTTAAATCCAGGCTCAAGGCTTCTCCTTACGCCACTAAGCACATTAGCTTGATTGTCAAAGTATCAGGTCTGAGGGAAGCCCTGTCACAGCAACTAATGAAGAAACAGTCATTCAAGGACTATCATTCTGCGACATACTTCGTTGTGATTCTGTGAATATGCAACAAAAAGGAAGACGGCTGATGAACATTCAGCATCAGTAGAGAGGAGGGAGAGAAAGAAAGCTAGAAGATGACGGGTGTCTGTCAGTGAGGAAAAAGCTTTGCGGGGTATGTACACAACATATCATCTTATTATCTGACCATAAACTTCGCTAAATTATACTGACTTTCAGATATATTTTATCTAACCCTACCTCTAATCACTAGTTCAACCCTAATCCTAACCAACCTAAAGTACGTTCACTATAAATAAAGACAATATAAACTGTTACATTTCTAACATTCTATATAATGCAACTAATAGTAATTTGAACGCATAAGCTGATCAAAACTTACAGAAGACATTTATAATTTTTGAACTTTCTATTCAACAGACAAAAAACATTTTGATAATATTAAGAACAGTTTTTGAGAGCAAATCAGCATATTATGATTTCTGAAGGATGCATGTGACACTGAAGACTGGAGTAATGATGCTGGAACTTCAGTGTTGCCATCATAGGAATAAATTACAATGTCTTAAAAACAGTTATTTTAAATTGTAATAATATTTCACATTACTCTTTTATTTTTGATTAAATAAAGGTGTGATTAGTGACTTCTTTCAAAAACATTAAAATAAAAACATTAAATAGACCTAAATATACTGTACAAATAAGTGATACATAATTTTACACAAATGTTTACTTTTTGGTTTTTCCTAGATCAACCGAAAATCAATGAAAACTGACAAGCTGATGTTAAACTGAAACACAGTGGAGCAAACAACGATACTTATGGATTTCAACAAAAACAATGAAAGTCTTAATGAGAACTTTTTTGAGGACTACAGACCCACAGAAAATGATCTACTCACTCTACCCAAGCATGTCATTTATCTGCTGCTGGCTGTAAGTGTAACAGGAGTCACCCTTTTCGCCATCATAAGACACCTCATCCAAGATCTCCTCCATGATCTGGCAGGTATGTAACAAGAAACCTTACAAATGTCCTCTGCGCACATTATCTGGCTAGTTGTCTATGAGCTACACGACCTTGTGTTCAAAAACTGGAAACTGGAAAACATTTGACTGCTTTGCCAAATACATAAATGGTTTTGCTGTTCTCCAAGCTTTGGCTATAGTCTTAAGGGTTTTTTTTTTTTTTTTTGGCTGGTCAGCTTTAGAGACCAGCTAAGCCAGTTGAATACAAGCTTGCCTAGACTCCATGATTTTAAAAGCTATCAAAAAATGTAAAAACCTTGGAAGAAATCTATCAGCAAAACATCAAGCATTATTACATTCATTAAAAAAGACACTAGTACTCTGTTGTACTGTAAGAACATCAACTGAGCGCTCTAACCTGTATTGTGTCTGTAGATTTCCTGTTTGGAGAGCAGCCTGTGGAAGAGCCAGAGAATCTCTGGGAAATGCGGGATAAGTTCAGGCCAGACTGGATTCCAGAGGCAGTGCCTGAGCTGGAGGCCATGATGAAAGATGAGGATATACAAGAACTCTTGGAGGGCACTGAAGACTTGCCAGCCATCTGGGTTATATCGGACAGGTTTCAGCCTCGTGCTCCATCCTCCGTTCAAATAGATGTTAGCGGCAGCTAGCATGAAGACTTTTCTCCTCTGAGTGCAACACCCAAGAATCCATTGTGTGAACTATGTACATTCAACTTGTTCTTCCTTTTCTTCTAAAAGACCTCATGAAATGGTTTGGCACTTTTCTGTCCTGTATTGACATACTTCCTTTTGAAACAGGAAGCTGGGATGTAACAAATGGAAAATGAACTGAAGACAATTTGCTAGTCAGCAGCATGTGGTCTTAGGAGACAGGAAATGATCATTCCAGAAATAATCTGATTGGACAAAAGTTTTCATCCATCTAGTGCAAGATGAGCCTTTGTTCTTTTTCCACTGTTTTCCCCAGAAGAGAAAGATTGTCAGTTTTTATTGGATATATCTGTCAACATTTATGAGAGCAGTAGCTTATAGATGACCTCAAAGCAAACGCACACGGTCTAAATGTTACAACAAATTTACTAAAATCAAATAAATAAAGTGTATTTTTTACCATACTGTTACTCTATATCTAGTTCTTTTGTAAAATATCAATACTCAGTAGACGTTTTTGTGTCTATGAGCCTTTACAAATGTTTGAACTGGGATGACCTTCTATTCTGTGCCAGCCTGAAAAGTAAATCTTTTGTCTTTACAACATAACAGCACGTAACATCTTCTGCTGGGAGATTATCTAACAATCATGCACACTTACTCTCTGAGTGACATTCTGTGATCTGTGACCTCTCTAATGGATTTTGTACTTTGGACACCAAGAATCCTTCATATATTTACAGACGACTGAGAGGAACGCAGCAGTGTGTGCAGACTGTAAATTCATCATGTTCCATCTACAGAATATCGTTGCCTTCATAATACTCTCTGCCCTCATTTGTCAGGCTCAAGCTGGTGAGTGAATTTAGACACATTTCACAGGATTATACATTTCAGTGTTCTACTTGTGTTTTTGTTTACTAAATTTAACCTCCTTGAATTGATATAAAAGCTTTATACAGACAAAAAAACCTTTATGTGATACATTTTTACTCAGGTGGTCAACGGGCAACATCAGATACAGCTAAAGTCACATTACAGCCGTGGCTGGTGGGACTGACAGCCGTTGTTGTTTTTCTCTTTATTGTCTTCGTTCTCCTCATCGTGAAAAGACTATTTTTCAAGAAAGACAAGTGAGTACTGACCTGAAATGTTATGGGACAATATATACTGTACATTAAGTCATGATAAAAAGCTACACTGATCATTAAATACCTGATTCTTCTTTTTTACATTTTTGACAGCACAGTCAATTTGTTTTTGCTTTTTTTAAGCTTGAAATGCTTGATTCACATTTTAGAGGTTTGAAATGGCAATAATACTTCTAGTTCAAAATAATTTGATTAGTCATTTAATAACATGATGGTGATGATGAGTTTATGGTTCTTAAAACAATTACTGCCATTTTATGACTGTACATTTCAAGATACTGTCAAGGCCACGTTCAGACACCTGACATACAAGATCAGCCAAGACACACCTAAAGACAATGAACAAATGCATATCACAAGTTTAAACATTGATGCAACACTCTGACAATAATTTTTTATTGTATACAATATATACACTAGTGTTCAAACATTTGGGATAGTAAGATTTCTAAGAAAATAATACTAATGCTGCTAATAATAGTAATAATGTTACAAAAGATTTCTATTTCAAATAAATGCTTTTGAGCTTTCTATTCAAATAACAGCAAAGAATATCAACTATTCTTGAAAATATGTATCAATTTTCTACAAACATTGAAAATAGTAAGAAAACATTGATAATAATAAAAATATTAGAATATTTGAATGATTTCTGAAGGATCATGTGACACTGAAGACTGGCGTAATGATGCAGAATATTCAGCATTGTCAACAAAGGAATAAATTACATTTAAACATATATTAAAATAGAAAACAGTTATTTCAAATTACAATAATATTTTACAGTATTACTGTTTTTAACACATTTCTTAAATAAATGCAGCCTTGGTGAGAATAAGAGACTTCTTTCCAAAAAAAAAAAAAAAAGGTCAAACCCAAACTTTTGAACATTAGTGTGTACAAGATACTTTTGCCAATTTTAAACT
>JAFVLL020016804.1:0-27821 GCA_021397915.2 Tor tambroides
TGGTAAATGTCCAAAAAATGTAGTAGCACCATGGTAAATGTCCAAAAACCATTATAGTACCATGGTAAATTTTCAAAAAATGTAGTAGCACCATGGCAAATGTCCAAAAACCCTAGTAGAACCATGGTACTTGCCAAAAACAAGCAAAAAAAAAAAAAAAAAACCCAACAACAACGACATAGCAATACCATGGCACTTATCCAAAAACCATTGTATTATCACGGTACATATCCAAATATCATAGTAGCACAATGGTAAATGTCCCAAAACCATAGTAGTCCCATGGTAAATGTCCAAAATCATAGTAGCACCATAGTAAATGTCTCAAAACCATTATAGTACCATGGTAAATGTCCAAAAAATGTAGAAGCACCAAAAATCACAGTATTACCATGGAACTTGCCAAAAAAACATAGCAGGACCATTGCACATGTCCAAAATCCATAGTATCACCACATTACACATCCAAAAATCATGACAGAACCATACATGTCCAAAAACTATAAGACTACCATGGTATTTGTTAAAAAAAAAAAAAAAAAACATAGTACCACCATGGTAAATGTCCAAAAAACATAGGCTAGTAGAACCACGATAAATTACCCAAAACATTATAGTACCATGGTAAATGTCCAAAAACCAAGTTAGAACCATATTACATGCCCCAGAACAGAACCACATTACATATCACCACAGTGCATATAAAAGTACCATATTACAGCCATCTGACACCATCACTGTACCATGATACCGCCAAAGGTTTTGTAAGGGTCAGTTTCTACAGTTCTTTTAATATTTACACTTAATACTGTGACTGTGAAAACACTGAATAACAGCTTCCTGTGAAGCTGATACTGCAGAGGAAGGAAGCTGCAGCTGTAAGGCCACCGTTAGGAACTCTCAGCCTGTCTAACTGAAAGGGTCTTTGTGACATCTAATGACACACACACACACACACACACACACACACACACACGCACGCACGCACGCGCACACGCACACACACACACACACACGCACACACACTCACACTCACACTCGCTCACTTTCTCTTGGACACACACACTCACACTCGCTCACTCTCTCTCTCTCACACACACACACACACACACACACACAGGCCCAATAACTGATGCTGCAAAGGATGTGCCATCAGGAAGTCACCCCCATCCAGTGACTGGCCTGTCAATCATTTAACAGAAAAAGAGAAGCGCGCATGTGAACCCTGTCGTTTCAGTTTCAGTGTGAATGTCACTGTTTGCATGAACTTTAACCACTGAAATGAGTTTTGTGGTCTTTTTAATTTGGGCAATGACTAGGACTGAGATCAACTAGCTTTACAGTTAGACTAAGGAAGCTTGTCATCAAGCTAGATATAGAAATGATTGCTCTTTCGGGAGATTTTAGTAAGAGTCTAAATATCAAACTAATTCAAAATAGACCACATGATCGGATGTTTGTGTGTGAATGTTTTTTAAATTCCATTTCAGTTCCTGAATTTGAATTAGCATACAGGATGCAGAATTACTATGTAGAAATAAAATGAACTGATATTCAAATAAATGTTTGTAATTGTAATTTTTTAACTACAAACGCAACTCAACTAACAGGAATCGTTCTCACAGCTTTCACTAACGTCATAAATGTTAGGACAAAACGTTCTTAAAGTGATGTTTATGGAATGTTCTTATAACTCATATTTATATGTTCTCATACTATTGAGACAAAAACATTCTTAGATCAACATTTTCAAAATGTCTATGTTTTTTGCACTTGTACTGTACTTATACACACTATAACTGATTCATTTGGCACAACTTTCCAAACCATTCATACAGTTCTTGAAACAAAGACACGTTTCTCAAAATGTTTAACACATTTCACCTGCTTTCACACACGTTCCAATTTGCTCAGTGTTTTCTGCAAAACTCTACACAAGAATAGCCTCATTTTGCACAGGTTTAACCATGTTCTCATTCAGAAAACACAAACACAATATAACTACCTCAAGAATCACAAATTGAACACAAATAGCACACATTTATTCATGTGTGAACATTCAGTCGCAAAACTGATGACACAGCAGTCAGAATCTCAGGATGATATGAACAGGAGCACAGCTGATTATGAGTTTTGAAAAATGAATCCTGGTAGTGGGATACAAAGAGGAATAGGAGGAGAAAAGAAAAATGAAGGGGATGAGGTCAAAGGTCATTTGTTGCTGATGAAATATGAAGCACTATAGTTGAGCATGGACTGATCATAAAGAAAGCTGCCTGCAGGATCATCTAAAGGGTTTTTACACTTCTTACACATTACAATTACAGTACCAGGGCTCGAAAATAAGGACTGCCCGATGGCCCGGGGCCAGCGTGAAGGACGCTCGGGACAGTAGACGGATTTGTCACTTGCCCGATCAGGCCACTGCAGCGTAGTCACGAAATTTTATCATTTGCATGCGTTTTTAAGCCTTGTTCATTTAAAAATTCAAGCGATTAAAAAGCATTTGGGCGCGAAAGACAACTCCTTTCAGTACTTGCGCGCTGTGTTGTGTTCTGTGTGAACAGCTCGCGCACAGACAGCCGCGTCTCTGACACGCGCCAGCCGCCTGAATGCGCAAATACATATAAAAGTATGTCAAAATACACGTCCTGGCAAGTAACTTTAACATTGATTAATCTATATTGAATTTATACACTGGAGTACAGATGCACCGATCGACCGGACGTTTTTTTTTATTATTTATTTTAGAGCATCTTCTGTTCCGTGCTTGCACACAAACTGCACTGCAATCATTTCCCCAAATGTCATTTGTGTGGAAATATTACGTTATTATTCTAATTAGTCTCTAAACGGCCGTTAACAGAGGCCAGAGACGATGAAGACGGACACAAAAAGGAGAAAATACTGTAGCACTAGCAGGCAGAACAAGATCTCTGTTCACGATGCGTGAAATATAGGAAGAAAATCCAAATATTGAATTTTATATGAACGTGTTTCTGAGGGGAACTGGCTGTTTTCAGAAATGGCGTTTTCTTTCCATCTAGTCTGTTAATCTGCGCAGCGCTGCTGTGTTTACAGCGGTAACCAAGGAAACGCTGTATCACTGTTCTATGAGCGCCGCCTGCTGTCAGAGAGTGAAACTGCGTCTCATTCAGCCCGTCATCTGTTTCTGTTTAGTGCCCATGTTTTATGTAACGTTAGCATAATTTCGCAAAGCTAAAGTCGGGTCATTCTGTTTTTGCTTCAGATTTAGAAATTATACGGTCTAATATAAATCAAACATTGCACTTGTTTTTTTGTGTGACTAAAATGCAGTGGCTGCCTCTAATTTCAAATGGCTATGAAAAATCAAGGTGCAACAAAGAGTGAAGAATACACAAATGTTATTTTATATGTGATTTTTCAATTTCTGCACCTGAACATCTACAAACATAAAAACCTAAAGCATCATTTAATTTCTATCTTTGTGCTATATGCCTATGTTTATTTGTACTATTACTTGTAATTTGTTCTTATTTACTGGCTGTCACTTGTCTTTAATAATGCTTAAACTTTATATTTATGTTTTGGCTAGTGATTTTTGCTGTGGTATTGGAATTGAAATAGAGAATTGTAAAACTTAATTTATCTAAAATATTGGTGTCATATAAGCTTATTTATTAGAATACAAGATAACATAGATCAAAAACAATGATAACAGCAACTATTTTATTTTTTGTGGCAGGGCCAGTGAAAATGTTGGCAGGGCAAGTAAAAATTTGTACCACTGGCCCGACCGGGCCAGTAGAAAATATCCTTAGCGTTGATCCCTGCAGTACATAGCAGCAGTACTTCAGATGAGAGAACTTGTACTGTAAATACTGTAGCACACCCTCAAACGCATAACTGTTGAATTGATTTGTAGCCAAGTAGTACTTACATGTATTTGTGCAGAACTGAGAGACGATGAGAAACTGCTATAGTACAGTATAACATATGAGGATATTACCAGTACTGTAATGCAGCTTGGCAGAGGATGCAGTATTTATTTATTTATTGCTTTACAGTAACTGACAGTATATTCCAATGTGTTTACTGTATATTCAGTTGTTTGGTTTTTGTACTTTTCTAGTGCTTTTCATTTACTGTAAGATAACTTTACAGTAGTGTAATGAAAGTAAATGTTTCTTAATGTTTATTGCTGAATTTGACTGTATCTGCACCCGTCTATCTATGCCATATACTGTAACAGACATTGACTAGCAAAAGGATTCCTGTTTCCCAAAAGGAGGTTTTTGTAAGAGTGTTTTGAACTGATCTCACTAGTGTTCTCGCGTCAGGAAAATAGTCTGTGTATTTGACAGCTTTGTGTGTCATCTGAGAACAAAGATTAGATTCTGACAAAAGAGAATGTGTTTTTGACTAAAATGTTTGACTTTGAGCTGGAAGTTTGAAGTTTGCACAATTGGTGTGTAGTTAATAATCAGGGAACTTTGCTGCCGTACCATGGGTGCAGCAGGCACAATGATATTACGCAAAAAGTATGTCCCCAGCTATATCATAACTAGATACCTAGCTGGGACTACTTTCAGGCGCTGCGTAATATCATTGCGCCTGCTGCACCCATGGTACGGCAGCAAAGTTCCCTGATTATTACGCTGGAATGAGAGTATAGTTCCTAGCCATATCGGCCTAGAAAATCGCAACTTTTCATTTTCCGTCAGTCTTAGTACACGATGTAACTACAGAAGAGTCCAGCTTTGGATAGGAAAATTATCGAAACTCTTCGGTCATTTTTGATGACCAAATGCTAATGGTCTAATCAGATTCAATGATCTATGCTAAGCTAAGCTAAAAGTGCTACCGCCAGACCCGGAGATCGGCTGAATGGATTCAAAAATGGTAAAACTCAACTGTTTAACTCTAGGGGAGTTGTAAAATGAGCCTATTTTCAAAAAAGTGGAGTGTTCCTTTAAAAACATCCCTTCAAATAATGGGATATTTTGTGTAAAAATAAAAATAGTAGAACATTTAAGAAACATTTTTGTAACCTTTAAATATCATCATAATAACAACAAGAGAACTGGACATTTTAACGTTCTTAGAATATTTAAACTAAACGTTCAAATAACATATTTTGGGTGAAAAAGTTAGTAGAACATTGTAAGAAACACTTTATTACAAGCTCATTTTGTTACCTAGGAAGGTTTATCATAACAAATGTCCGATATTCACTTGACAAAAGCTTGTTTGAAAGTTTTGAAAAGCTATGTAGAATGTTTCAAATCAGTTAAATGTTTTAATTTTATTAGTTGCTAATTTGAAAATAACACATTTTTAGTTTGATTCTAGTTAGTGTGCAAATAAAAATGTTCTAAGAACATTTGGTTAACATTATGAAAAATGTCATTTCTAAATCTTTTCAGTGTTCAAAATGTCGATGTTTAAAATGTTTGGTCCTAATTATGTGAACATTAAAGACAACATTAAGGGAAAGCTCCATTTTATGATGTTACAAACATTATGGGAATGTTACTTTTGAATGTTCTCTAAATCATCTTAGACGAACATCCAACTCAGAAAAAACATTCCATAAACGTTGTATAAATAATGTTTTTTGTGCTAACATTTTGAAAATGTTATGAAGTTTGAACGAACGTTCTATTAAGATTACTGGAAGAACATTTGCTCATAACCCTGAGAGAATCTCACAAGAACGTTCTGAGATTGTTCTCAGTTAGCTGGGTCTGTAGGCAGTAGATGGTGAGCCCATGACTCGTGTAGTTCTGTTTTTACTGCATGCATGTTTCTACATGACTGTCTTTGCCTGAATGAGATCTATGGTTAGGCTACTTTGCATGTGGGTACGGAAGTGCGGCTAGCCAGGTAGCCACAGTCACCGCTGCGTTACCACAGACAGGCTTCTGCTATTGATTCCACACACATACAAACGCTCAAAGAAACTTCAAGAACAAACAAGCCCACGCACAAAGCCTACGACCTTTCTAATGAAATGAACATTTGCTACTAAAAGTGGCGATGCTACAAACTTAACCACAGTTTTTCTGTAGCATGAGAGTCACTCAGGTGTTTACAAACTGTTTTTCACATTGTACATTTGCATGCAGCTGAAAGTTCGTTTTAAAGAAAGAAAGAAAGAAATCTTATTTTTGAACCTGTTAATTTTTTAATTAAAATTACAAGGTTAAAACACACACACACACACACACACACACACACATATATATATATATATATATATATAACCTGTTGATTTATTTGATCTCTCTAAATGAAAATGATTAATAGTTCAATTAAATTAACAAGTTCAACTAAAATGAAAATTATATATTATAAATATATAATTTATATATATAATAAATATATATTTATTATATATATATAAATAACCTGGTACAAATACTGGTTTGATTTAATTGTCTGAATGGAACAATTCAGTTCAATTAAATTAACAGGTTCAATAAAAAATAAATAAATAAAATAAATAAATAAATATATTTTATTTTTAACCTGTTTAATTGGTCTGTCTACATGAAAACAGTCAGTTCAGTTAAAAAAAAAAATAAAAAAAATAAATAGTTTTAAAAAATATTTTAACTGAACTGTCGGAATGAAAATAGTCGGTTTAATTAAATTAGCAAGTAAACAAATATTTTTAAAAAATGTTAAAAATAATGGTAGTTTTATTAAACCGTCTGAACAAAAATATTCAGTTCAATTTAATTAACAGGTTCAATAAATAAATAAAAAGGTTTCTTTATATTAGCAGCTTATGATGTTGTTAAGTGTAGCTTGACTGTAGCTCAACCCCTTTCAATTACGAGCAGCTTGTAGCTTGTCAAAGTTGAAAGCAGCTTCACAAACACTGGATATTAAAGCCACAAGATGAGGATATTTGCAGTTCAGAGTTGCACTAGGCTTTTGCACATATCCTGTGCAAAAGAAACAGATGGAGAGAAAGGGACGCGCACCTTGCAAAAGCTGCTTCTTCCTGTCAGAGCCCTGAACGGAGCCTTATTCCGCTTTCTCAAACCAAACGCATGGCTTCAGGTGTTAAAACAGAGACTCGGGCTCTCAGCGAAACAGTTATTTTTCGTAGCGAGAAGCTGTTGACTGACAGGAAAAGTGGGTGAGGGGAGGCCAATAATGAAGGGGAACTGAATAACGCAAAGTTCCCGACCTCTTATCTGCGCTCACAAAACCTCTCTGTGGTTTCTGAACATACGCAGAGAGGCCGAGGACGCTGCTTTCTTTTCCCTTCAAAAGTGTGTTTTGAAACGTCGGGCCCTCTCGTATTATCTGGCACGTGTTTGGGCTCCAAAAGCGATTTTGATCATGAAACCTTCATTATGACAAACAGGACGGCTGCGATTCGATATGAAGCTCCAGCAGATCGATGGCTGACCAATCAGCGGTTGATTTAATATGATGTGGTCAGCGAATCAATGTCTGCCCTCAAAATAATTATTGAAATTAAACTGGTGTGTGTTCGCAGAAAAACAAACCTCCCTGGAGAAATGCATGTCTGACTTTTTTTAATTAATGTTAAAAATGGCAAGATATTACGGCAAGCATCATCCGGTGCGGCGGTGAAACAAACATTACTCTCACTTTACAGAGGCACTACAGGCAAACTGACCCATCAAATCTCAAGTTATAGTCTAATTTTCTTGCATAACTTGACCTTTTTATTGACCAAAACGCCCAATTTGCCTTTAATCGACATTTTCTCAAAATCAAAATGGATAGATTCTCTTTCAATAAACATACATGAACCAAACTTTGCATGTTTTATACTAATATGAAAAATATTACAGAAAAAAAATTGACTATAGTATCTACTACTTATTTCCCTCAAAATAAGTTATTTAAATTATTTAAATTAATAAAAATATTTAATTTAATTTCACTTTCCATTAAAAGTTTTGTTCTTGGTGTTAAAGGGAAATAAGTAAATACAATTAGATAGATACTAAACAAGATAGATAGATAGATAGATAGATAGATAGATAGATAGATTTAATAATTACATATTTCATAAGTAAGAAAATCAATAAAAATGAAAAATGTAAAATATCTGGAAATATTTCTATAAAAATAAATATTTTTACTATATTCAGATTTTCCAACATTAATGCAAATGCAAAATTAACACATAATCAATAATCAAGTGTGTATAATTTGCATACTTTATATTTGATGTCGTGGGGGTAATATTTTCTTTGTCCAATATTAAGGAAAATATCTGTAGTAAAAATGGTAACTTTTATTAAAATACAAATATTTAATAAACATAACTAATAATACTTTTCTTATTTAACACAAATTAAAATGGAAATATTCTTATTTTAAAAAATGTATATAGTTTTCAATATTCACAGTTTTTCAACAGCATTTCCCAGACACTTCAGGAAATAAAGTTCAACCGTGTCTTGATTCTGTTCATTTCATACATCCATTTCAAACAGCACCATCAGCTCAGTCAGTCCCTCCACCGGTTTGAACCATCTTTATCTCCTTTCCTGGAGCTGTGCATTGGTGACGCCACTCAATACATTCCCATCGCGGTTCTGTCCGACGCTGGGCTCAATAGCGACCGGCCTGCCTGTCTAGCAGACACTGGGCTCAATATTACCAGGGCCAAACTCTCCAGCAGCTGCTCCATGTAAAGAGAGCAGGGTCAGAAAATCCATTTCAGCACAGCGACACACCGGGGGACGAAACTCAATATAAGCCAATGAGAGACGACTCCTCACGCAAGATACTCCGTTATTGAGACATCAGCATTTCATATCGGAACAGGACTCTTTAATGCATATCAGGTATTATGAAGAGTCAGAAAAAAATAATAATAATAAAAAAAAAAAGCTAGCTGCCAAGGCAAAATTTTTATTTTTGTTTAGTTAAATTGAAGTACTAAATAATTAAAACTAAATAAATAAAAATGAATAATATATATATGCAGTATATATAGACATATAAATATAATAAAAATGACAAAAACAGGTAACAAAATCACTAAAAATTTTAATTAAATTTAAAGAACAAAATAAAAAAAATAAACAAATACTAAAATAAGTGATACTAAAATAAGTAAAAAATACACAGATATACATAGATAAATACATAGATAGATTTTTAATAATTAAGAATTTCATTAGTAAGAAAAATAAAAAATGAAAAAAGTAAAATATCTGGAAATATTTCTATAAAAATAAAATTAAATAAATATTTTGTTGACTATATTCAGTTTTTCAACATTACTGCAAATAACCAATTAGCGCAAAATTAATGATGAAGTGTTTAATTTGTATATAATAAACATAATAATAACTTTTATTGAAATATTTAAGGATTAATAATTTAATAAAAAATAGTTTTAATTTCATAAACATTAAAATATTTGGAAACATGTCAAATAAAAAATAAATAAATAAATAAATAAATAAATATAGTAAACCTTTTTTTTTTTTACTATATTCACAATTTTTAACAACATTTTCTAGAGACAACAGTGACTAAGTTCTGTTAAAAATTTCATCCACCTGTCTCAAACAGGAAAAAAGGCCCATAAAAAGCCTGTGGGAAGGTGCTGAGAAAGGCCCGTGTTTCTCCAATCGGATGCCCTGCCGATGCACTTTTCCCTTCGGCCTGTTATTGCAGAGGTACTCTGGTAAACCATAAGTTTATTTTGTGGTGGTTGATGTAAAGCAGCAGATTTATTGCAGGTGACCACATTCCCACACCTCTGATATGGCCATCACTCACATTCACACCTTCCAGTTCCGCTAAACTCCTGAAATTCACCTCAGTGACCAAAGGGACAGATAGGAGTGGGCAGCAGGAATTTATGACCCCATGCAAGTCCCTGCCTGAATCTGCATGAACCAGGCGAAGCGGCTTCCTTCTCAGGTGCCTGTGGATGTAGATAACCAGAATCAGCGGTGGCCAGGCAGGAGGCCGCAGGGACGACTGCAGGTCCACAGGACCACGACGAGCCTCGAGAACCACCGTAAATCCATCTCTGTCGACACTCTCACCCACAGGAGGACAAAAGCAACCTTGTAAAACATTCAGCTGCTGTAAAACACCCAAGAGATATATGGAAAGA
This sequence comes from Tor tambroides, assembly GCA_021397915.2. NCBI lineage: Eukaryota > Metazoa > Chordata > Actinopteri > Cypriniformes > Cyprinidae > Tor > Tor tambroides. The sequence continues at coordinate 10,115 of JAFVLL020016804.1, forward strand.
AACGGTGCCCAGCGTGCCAGACGGAATGGAGCGTGATCGGGAGAAGGAAACAGGCGATAAGGGTGAAAGTGCGGTGAAAATAACTTGATTTGAAGATAAAGAGGTGAAGGAACATGCTGTTTTATATGCTCAAACAGTTCTTCATCATCCTTCACACAGACATGCCACGGCCTAGTATAGTTAACCATGCAAAATCCATGCAGCTATATAGATACAAGGCATCAGTTTTCTAAGTCATGCACCAGTGCACATTAAGGTGCATCAATATATAACTCCTACTCCAATAAAGTAAAAAAAATGCATTGTCTACAAAATCAAGACAAACTTCAATCAAAATGCAATAACTTGCTCTGCCTCTAAACAACATTTTTTTTTTCCTGTTGAAGTCATCTCTTAAAAAAAGCGTAAATAAAATAAAGACTATTGGAGTACATTTTTCAAAAAGAAAAAAAATCTATTTCAGTATTTCTACTTTCATTTTTTTTAGGTTTATTCCAAATTATTTGCCATGTCTTTGTAATATTTATTTGTAACATTCACTGTCAATTTCTGAGTAAACATTAAAAAAAAAAAAAAAAAAAATTCTACACCAGATTTTTTTTTTTTTTTGGTGATAACTAAAACTACTACATAAAACTAAATAAAAGTACCTTCAAGTAATGCTATAACAAAAATTATACAATTTTTAAAAAATATTTTCTAAAAACTTATTTAGTTGCACTTGTAGCTTTACACATTCTTTTATAATGGGTCAAAATAAGACGATCATTGAAAAAAATCTTCTAAATGATCTTCATTTGTTCATTAGAAGTCTGATTTATTTTAAATAATTAGTTAATCTTAATGAACTAGTTAAAATAAGCCAAAAAAAAAAAAAACTATAAATAAATAAATAAAGTTCATCAAATGCTGGTCCTGCTAAATACCTCAACTTATTGTTAGTAGCTTTTAAGAATATAAATATTGAATAAATATTGTTTATTAAACAGGTTATCTGATTAAAGCTTCAAATTATGCTTCAACTTTAAAAGTTAGCAGCTTCTCCAACACTACTAATTGATGTCGAGTCAGATTCTCAAAGCAAACTTCATTTATTATAAAAAAAAAAAACAAACAAAAAAAACTTTCCGCACTGACTTAAAGAATAAGCTTAAAGAAGGAACTTTCTTTAAGGACCGTGAGCACGTGCATGAATAGCGATTCTGATAGAGAGGGTGTGTGTGTATTAGATTTACACACAAACCATCTGATAAACCGATACCACAGAGAGATACGGGCTAAATCCTCACACGCGTCTGTCGGTTTGTGCACTGATAGTAAAGAAGAGAAATGTGACTGCTAGATGAGAAAGATGAGAAAGACCAAAAAGCCTGCATATGTGACTGCATGTGCATGCTTACAATACATATTCTTACATGCACTTCAGCTTTGCATATGCATAGTTTTTCCTTGATAAAAGGAAATGCAAATGAGCTGTATGCAACAAACATTCTCATTTGATATAGAAATGTATATGCAAATATACATCTGCAAACATGACACGTGCACAAAGACATGCTAACAATGTGCCGACGTTCAGACAGTCTGTCCAGTTGTGGGGCAGGGTATGTACAGCGCATCAGAAGAAATGTGATTTTTGCTTTACACTGATGTAAAGTTGACTGTCGATGTGAGAACTACTAAATACAGTGCAGGATGTGTTCAAAACAAGTCAAGATGAGAAAGAACTTGTTACTAAGGGGTAAAAGCAGAGTTTAAATGTATAGTTGCCAAGCAACAGTGCAACTTTCTGCATTCTATGGTGCCAAATAAGTTCTAAATAAAAAGAGAAACTTCATTTATTGGTAAAACAGAGTGAAAACAGTTCAGTTGTTTCTTCATCAGAAATGTAGCATTGCATCATTTACTCAGCAATGGATCCTCTGCAGTGAATGAGTGCCGTCAGAATGAGCTGATAAAAACATCACAATAATCCACAAATAACCCACAGCACTCCAGTCCATCAGTTAACATCTTGAGAAGAAAAAAGCTGAAACAAATCCATCATTAAGATGTTTTTAACTAAAATATGAGTCCACAATAACAATTCCTCTAGTGCAAAGGTCCATCTCCTTTTGTCTCTCACATCAGTATCTACTCACATATGTGACCCTGGAGCACAAAACCAGTCTTAAGTCGCTGGGGTATATTTGTAGCTATAGCCAAAAATACATTGTATGGGTCAAAATTATCGATTTTTCTTTTATGCCAAAAATCATTAGGATATTAAGTAAAGATCATGTTCCATGAAAATATTTTGTAAATTTCCTACTGTAAATATATCAAAACTTCATTTATGATTAGTAATATACATTGCTAAGAACTTCATTTGGACAACTTTAAAGGCGATTTTCTCAGTATTTTAGATTTTTTGCACCCTCAGATTCCAGATTTTCAAATAGTTATATCTCGGCCAAATATTGTCCTATCCTAACAAACCATACATCAATGGAAAGCTTATTTATTCAGCTTTCAGATGATGTATAAATCTCACTTTCGAAAAATTGACACTTAAGACCGGTTTTGTGGTCCAGGGTCACATATTTGTTTACGGCTGTTTGGACTGTTTTGAAACAATGCTTTATCTGTGCAGATTTCTCTCCTGATTCAGACCAGACCACTTTATTATGGATTATGGACTCGTATTTTAGTTTAAAATGTCTTAATGAAGGATTTGTTTCAGCTTTTGTCTTCTCAAGATCCTAACTGATGGACTGGAGTGGTGTGGATTACTTGTGGATTATTGTGATGTTTTTATCAGCTCATTCTGACGGCACCCATTCGCTGCGGAGGATCCATTGCTGAGCATGTGATGCAATGCTACATTTCTCCAAGAAACAAACTCATCTGCATCTTGGATGGCCAATTTTCATTTTTGGGTGAGCTATTCCTTTAAAATGAGCTAAAACTACTGGCATCACATTTTAAAACAACTTACACGTTGAGCGGCACAAACAGACTTCAGTTCAGCAACCCTACATCATTAGTAGAATAAAGGTCATTTATTTAGTTTCTTGTGGTCTTCGCCTCGTCTTCGAGATGTTACATCGAGGCTGTTCACATGTGCTCAAGAACAAACATGCATCGGGTGCGACTGATAAACTTCCTGTGTTAACTGAAAGCGCTCGCATGCATGTAGACGTATGTGTGCATGAGAAAGAGTCAGTCAGGAAACTGAAATGAGGCTTTCTCAAGAAGCAACTGAGAAAAAAGCAACCAGACCTCATAACCTCATTAACATCATTTTAAGAAACGATCCCACGGCATGATCCACAATGAAAATGAGCGTTTCGAATGCACGTTTAAACAGTTAGAAGTGACTTATAAAGAGCCAATTAACTCAGCAGAATGTATCTGTGTGATGATCCACTCAGATCTGCTAAATGAGTTAGTTTAACCATTACAGGGTGATTTCCATTCACCCTTCACTCACAGTCATTTCAGTACGAGAAAGACACTAAAGCATCGTCTTTGGGCCTCAGCTGTGAACTCACACACACGCAGGCATCAAAAACAGCACTTGAGAAACTACACAGGCTTTAATAAGGAGGGAAAGTCCAGAGCTGTAAGGACGCGCTACTGCTGCATAAAAATGAAGCCGTTTCACGCTGTCTGTGCCATAAAAAAAAAATTATTAAAAAAAAACAGAACTGAGATTTAGGTCAAGAGTTGACTTCTTTATCATAGAATGTAGAAACCCGAAATTTTGGTTTACTATTCTTTTTATTTTACATTAAATAAATTATGTAGAACTTTCAGTTAGTCAGTTTCTCATAGAATAAAGAAGCTCTAAATTTGTTAACACTAATTATTTTTTAATTTTATTATTTTATTTGAGGTTTCTTTGTTCAGTCTGACTTCTTGAACTATTAAAGAGATAATCTGAAAAATTAGCAACAGCACAGCTGTTAGTTTCACACTGCAGGACTTGCCATAAAAAAACCCCAAAAAAACTCTAAGACTCAAACTTTGGCACAATGCAAAAACCAAAAAAAAGTTTTCAAACTCATATTGCATGCAACAAAACTCTCATTTGGTTTCCTTTCTCGAGCCTTTTCAATAAGTAAACATCCAAAAAGACATTCAATACAACCTTTTAAACTATTATAGTGATTCTGAAAGTGATTCAACAGGTTAGTTTCACTGTGCAAGACTCCCATAAAAACCCCAACAAACTAACTCGAAAACTCAAGGTAACTCAATGCAAGAACTGAAAGTTTTCAAACTCATGTAGTTTCCTTTCTCTACCTTTTTCAATAAGAACATGTCCAAAAAGTCACATTCAATGCGACCTCTAAAACATTAAAACCTTATTTTGCAAGTTAATCAAGAGGTTAATTTCACTGTATGAGACTCCCATCAAAAAAACCTGCAACTCAAACTCAAAACTTTGCATAATGAAAGAACCAAAAAAGGTTTCGAACTCACATGGCATGCAATAAAACTCTCATGCAGTTTCCTTTCTCTAGCTTTTTCAAAAAGGAAACATCCAAAAAGTCATTCAATACGACCTCTTAAAAGCCTTATCATGCAGGTTAAGCAACAGGTTCATTTCACTGTGCAACAAACTAGCTATAAAACCTAAAGTTCGGCACAATGCAAGAGCCAAAAAAAGTTTTCAAACTCACACTGCATGCGATAAAATTAATTCAGTTTGGTTTCTCCAGCTTTTTTCAATAAGGAAACATCCAAAAAGACTATTAGAACCTTGCTATGCAAGTTAAGCAACAGTTTCTTTTCACTGTGCAACATACTATAAAACCTCAATTTTGGCACAATGCAAGAACTGAAAAAGTAGTGGCTCTCTTTCTGTAGCTTTGTCAATAAGGAAACGTCCAAAAAGGCATGTTGGAGTCCACCATGCATCGGCTGGTTGAATGAGGTTAACCAGTGAAGTACTCACTAACCCACAGACCTGTGGTTTTCAGATTCAGCCACAAGATTTCAGTACTCCACTGACACTGCAAACCAGCACCTCGGTGTCGTCACTTTGCTCAAACACTACATTGACGCGCGTTGGACGGAGATAAGAGCTGGGCTGCATGTAATCGCAGACAATGGGCTCGGATACTCACCCCTGGAGAAGCACGACTGGTAGGACGAGAAGCTTTCGAAGATGCTGTTGGAGGCCATGGCGCGCGACGGCGGCGGCGGCTGCTTCTCCTCGTCTTCGTCCGAATCCCGCGCTTCCAACTTGATCTGCTCCCGAATTTTGAAGGGCTCCCGGCTTTGCCCTGCAAAAGAGCAAAAAAGACGCCCATGACGACATGCCAGAGGCCTCGCTCAAACGCCCTCCACGTTCCACCCCCTAAGTCGGACCCCAAAAACACACCCTGAAACCCACGGTCACCCTGCGCCGGTCCAGCGAGGCGGTTCTGTCCTTGGATTCTGTGCATGGTTCACAGAGACAGGAGACTGCGATCGGCGGTCAGCCTGTGGTTGACTGATGCTTACCCTTGTGCAAAAGAGCCGGAGCGCAAACGAGTCGCTGTGGTTTTTTCCGGCGATTCGGCTGATTCACACGCTGACATCAACACGTATTCTCCCTCCCCCTCTCGCTTTCGTGTCCCTCTCGTCTATCTTTATCTTGCTGTTTTCTAGTGCCTAGAGAGCCGTGACCGGTCGCAGACTTGGTTTGTGGTTGTGGTGGCCCACAGAGAGCTTCTCCCTTAGCCAGACAACAAGTTTAACCGTTCCCCACAATTGGGAAAAAAAAGCATCCAAGCACCATTGGGCCATTTAGGTCACATGTTCTAGCGAATTTAATTCTGGCTTTCTTCTGCACAGGTTTTGCTCTGCGTTATCTGGCTTTCGGGCCGGTCTATCAAACCTCCACCTGTCCACATTTGCTTGAAAAGGAGGAAATAGATGTGGTCTGTTTCAATTGTAAGAGCGTGCGAGTGGAACAGAGGGGGGTTGAGAGAGAGTAGGTGAGAACGCAGCAGCGTTTAACAGTCGATGCGTGTGTGTGTGTGTGTGTGTGTGTGTGTGTCAGAGTTTGTGTACGAGTGCGAGGCGAGTCACGCTGAATAAGTTAAAGCATGCAAATCCATCTCCAACAGAGGACACAATTACTCCTGTGTCTCAGACGCCATAAAGGCGCTGCAGATCGTCAAAATTTACATGGTGCCTTTCGTATCTGTCTCATCTGCTGATTCTGCAAGACAAATAGAAAAAAAACACAGTATTTACTGGCAATAAACTCGCACATTCTGATCATGTTTGGTGTGAAAAATTCAGTATCCAATTAGAATTATGTATAAAATTATCACACAGAATATAAAAACATATTTAACCCTTCATTGCATTAAAAAAATAAATATTTTGAGAAAATACCATACCAATGACATTTACATACTTTTAAGTGTAATTCCAGCACCAAATAATTTTAGGGGTTAAATATTTTTACTTTTAGCATCTGCCGTGAAAAAGTGAAAAAGCTTTTCATGTTACATTGTGCCTTGCAGATTATTTCAAACTGTTGATTCTCCAAGACAAACAGACAATAAAATACAGTGTGTTTACTGACAATAAACTGGCAAGTTGTGGGCACTTGGTCTAAAAATTTCAGTTTTTTTTTTTTCAGGACCACAAAACCAGTCATAAGGGTCAATTTTTGGAAATTGAGATTTATAAATCATCTGAAAGCTGAATAAATAAGCTTTCCATTGATGAATGGTTTGTTAGGATAGGACAATATTTGGCCGAGATAAAACTATTTGAAAATCTGGAATCTGAGGGTGCAAAAAAAATCAAAATATTGAGAAAATTACCTTTAACGTTGTCCAAATGAAGTTCTTAGCAATGCATATTACTAATCAAAAGTTAAGTTTTGATATATTTACGGTAGGAAATTTACAAAATATCTTCATGGAACATGATCTTTACTTAATATCCTAATGATTTTTGGCATAAAAGAAAAATCAATCATTTTGACCCATACAATGTATTTTTGGCTATTGCTACAAATACACCCCAGCGACTTAAGACTGCTTTTGTGCTCCAGCGTTACATATAAAAGGACAATCCATTAAAAAACAAAATATTCAGAGAAAATACCTTTTGTCATGTTTTTTTTTTTTTTTTTGGTAGAGTCTGCGTTGTTTGATTTATTTGTTATCTAATGCAATGACATTCATATATTTTTAAGTGTAACTCAAGAGTCCACATGATTTTAAGGGCTAAATATTTCCACTTTTAGCATCTGACATGAAACTGAAGTAAAAAAATATGTTTTTCATGTTACTTGGTGCCTTACAGATCATTTCAACCTGTTGATTCTGCCAGATAAACATCAAATAAAATACAGCGCATTTACTGACAATACACTCGCACTCGTTGGATGTAAAAAAGAAAAAAAATTGATGACCCAATCAATCAGAATTATGTTTAAAGAAATCAGCATTTTTTACTGTATACAGTATGCTAAAAAAAACATTAAGCTATCATAAATATCAATGCATTAGAAAACAAAATATTGAGTTGTTTCTTTGCAGATGGCGCTTTGATATTTTGTAGATATCTCAAGTGCAAAGTGTAACTCAAGTGTCAAATAATTTTAGAATCTAAGTATTTTCACTTTAAGCATCTGACATGCAATTAAAGTGAAAATGAAATATATTTGATACATATTGACAAATACTTTGCATATTTTCCCTTAGTAAAACAAGATGCCTCATCAAGCTATGAATGATTATGATTATGATTGCACCTGCTTCAATATTAGACTTAATTATGTGTTTTTGATTTTATACTGCACGGTGCCTTACATTTATTTTCAACCTGTTGATTCTGCAAGACAGAAAATAAAACAGTATATTTACTGACAGTAAACTTGTCTAAAAGCTTCAATATCTAATCAGAATTATTAGAAAAGACATTTCATATACAGTGGAAACACATAAAAGCCAAAAATACATAAAAGACATTGCTTTATAAAACAAAATATCAAATATCTACTTTGCAGATACCGCTTTGTTGATATTCTTGATATTCTAACGCAATGACATTTATATATTTTTAAGTGTAACTCAAGTAAATACTTTTAGCAACACACACGCAATAAAGTGAAAAATAAATGGCATATCTGATGACACATTATTTTAAAAGTGAATTGCATCAGGCTGTGAATGATTGCATTACCTGCTTCAAACCGCAGACTTCATTATACGCCTTTCCTTTCATTTTAATCTGTTGATTCTGCATGAGAGACAATACAAGAGTGTTTACCATCAATTAACTCCATAACATCAAAAATAACAGCACAATATTTTCCAAACCGCCTGAATGAAATCTTCATTATGTGTTTTGCATGCAGGGTGTCGACATAATTGCAGGCCTCATTACCGTCTCACCTGCCCTTAATGAAGGCATTGCATTACACGTCCAAGTGGGTCATGATATCGCACAAGCCTTCTGCCCATCACGCACCTGATGAGGACGTTTTATTTTGTCTAAAGAACACCATGCTCACATGACGCAAAACGCCCCCTGCAACCCCTCAAGCCCCTATTATCTGGCAGCCACACACCTGCGTCCACCTCCAGCTTAGACGGCCCCAAATTGGCACATGTGCACCTGCACCCCGCCTCCAGCACATGCCAAACACACCCACACCTGTGTCCTGGCTGTCCTTTCAACCGTTTGGACTGGAGGTTTGGGAGCGTTGGGCGGAGTGCTTTAGGTGGTATCGGCGTGCATGAGCAGCTGCTGTCCCTCCTGACCTGGAGTCAGATTTCAGCCCAACATGCAGACACGCTTCCATAGACATCAGTGTTGTAGAATGCCTGCTAACCATCGAGGGATTTTGAATTTAGAATTTTGGAATACAAAAACTAAGGGCCAGTTTTACCAAACAGGGCAAATTAGCACGAGAGCCCAATTCCAAAACTTACAAATTTCTGCAGGTGATGTACTAATAACACGCAAATTACAAAACACAGACGCAACATCTCATTTACATATCGACCAACGCAATATACGTAAAGAATAAAGAAATTGGACATTGAAAAGAACCGGAGGCCAAAAATCAAGGGTTGCAAGAAGTTTTGATAGAGCTGGTATTGCGTGACTCCTAGTTGAGGGTTCTAAGTCGTCTTTTATTTCCTGAAGACAATTAAAAATAACATGGCTTGGCAAACGATATGTTCGGATAATGTGTTCTTCTGGCATTCTAAATAAGTTAATACATGTAGAAAAAATCCTCTCCCTTCTACCACACACTCTCTGTTCTCTGCGGTGCCTCCTCTAGCAACAATAACTAGCCATTTAAAGCGCAAAATAGTTTAAGACATGCTTTTTGGGCTTTAAATAATGGCGCAAATACCAGTAATTTGACGAGTGCAAAGGTTAGTAAATCTCGTTGCATGATTCATTTTAATACTCTCCTCCCATAAATTTTGCGTCTGAAAGGGAAACTCCTACAAATGCATATTCAATAAGGTCAGGCGCAAAAATAACTGCGTCCACGTCTTTTCAGCGCTAATTTGTCACTGAGCATCTTTAGTAAAACCCGACAGTACTATTTTAACGCCAAAAGACAGTTTGCGCTGGCACAAGCTGTTAGTAAAACTGGCTCTAAATGTTCCAAAAATGCTCTGAACTGCAACGTCAACGGTTTTTGCAGATGCCATTTGGCGTGATATTTGTTATATAATGCATTGACAAGACTTTTACAGACTGATTCCATTTGAGAACATTTTGAAGTTCCATGGTTCCAGACCTAGAACCAACACAATGGTCTGAAGAACCTGTAATATGACATCAAAAACTGGAATTGGTTATACGAAAATCTTCTTGAGGAAGAAGCTAATACGATCAAAATTTATCAGTAACTTTGCACCTATATGTTAAATAACTCTCATTGGAGTATTAGTAGACTGTCTGATTAATATCTGCTATCTCTTTATTGTGATCGTCTCCCAGCAGACATTCTGCTGACTTTAACTGTAACTTGCAAGTACATGCAAGTTAACTTAATCTAACCCTAACCTAACCAGAACACTCTAATAAGAGTTAGTAGATATGTAGGTGCAACATTACTTATAGTCAACAGAATGTGTTAAAGGGACCATCAAAATAAAGTGAAACCGTTTCATACAGTTTATAAAAATGTCCAATTCTTGAAAAAAATCTTAAGAAATTCACAAAATCTTTTTTCTTAAGGTTAATCAGCTAATAGTTATCACCACTTAGACAGCTGATTGATTACATGAAGAATTGCAAACGTTTTGTATTACAAGTTTTCTGGAAAGTTATTTAAATATGCAATATGCAAAGGAAGCATTATCTAAATAAATATGCACTATTATGCATACATCTCCAGAACAAAATCTGATCATTGGATAAACCCAGGTTCAAAATTCTTTCATTCTGATGACATATTAAAGGTTTTTACAGAGGCGATTCTGAATTTCTCTTTTTATCACTCTATAAATCAGATAATACTGTCAACAAACAGAAAAAAAAACACACTTTCACCATGATTTTAGGAATAAAAAACCCCAAAACAAACCCCTCAGTAAAGTTTGGTGTATGTAAGTGCTGCTGAAGAGGATTTCTCCTTTTTTTTGTTGTTGTTGTTGTTGTTGTTGTTGTTGTTGTTGAGAAAACTACCTTTAAAGAAATGTATTGCAATTGAAATCTAAAAAAGTGCAATAAAATAAACACTTAAACGTGTATTTTAGATGCTTTCTTTTCACAAGTCTAAAATAGCATTATGAAAAGCTAATAGGCCTTAATCTCAAACTGACCAGTTTTGAATTTACCAAAAAGTCATAATAACCAATCCATTTACATAAAAGATCACTGGTGTGCACATACCTTGCAATAGTGTTACATATTATGTATTATGCTGAAAGAATTTTCTTCTTAAGTACATTTTGTGAATCTGGCCACAGAAAAGCCTAAAAGGTTTCAAAAAAAGACCTTTGAAGAACCTTTATTTTGAAGAGTGATGTGTAAACCAGCAGTATATTACAGCTACTTACTGTTACTATACAACTGAGATGTTTAGAGATGTCATTTGTACCTGAAGCTCTTAAATCATGGGATGTGTGTCCTGGACTCCCTCAGGTAGACTTTGACGCAGTAATTTTCAACTCTAAAAAAGCAAATAAGAGAATCAGTTTCTAAAGGTTCTTAATTGCTCATTTGAGAATCATATCAACCTAAAGAACCTGAAAGCTTTCTTCACAGAACCTAAAATCCAGGATTTAAATATGGTGTTCGAACCATTTGTTTCTTAATGATGTAGCAGAACTGCAAATGGTGAGTAGGAGGACTGTCTATCTGTTATTTATTTATTTTATTTGATGTCTGGGATGCACAGCTGTCCTACACACACGTCTCCTGCTGTGTTCCCACGGCAACACATCGTGCCGCATCCTGGAAGCGCATATCCTCATCCCTGAGAAAAACTCTCCTCGCTCCAGCGGCTGAATTCCTGGATGTTCATCCATGGAGCCCTCAAAACACAGACCAGAAAGAGCTCTGAAAGAGTAAATGAGTTTTAAATAATAAATAACATACTAAACTTCTAAAGTTTTCATGCTTTTGTCACTACCGCTTTGAGTTTTACACTGTTTACATAGTTATAGTCAATTTAAGATTATTTTTAAATAATCTCATGAAGACTGTCACCCTAAAATTAAAAGAAAGGAATATTAAAAGTTAAGAAAATTATTGTAATGAAAAAATACATTTAAAAAAATATTTTTAAAAAATATTTGTTTTATTCTCTATTAAGAAATAAAGAAATAAAGAAATGTTCTTTAGAATTTTACAATTTATGCAATGCTCTTCTTTGTTGTAATAAAAATGTGTCCAGACAGAATGATTTAGAATAATGAGAACAGAATGAAATTCATTACAGAGAATAATGAGAATTATAAAATAAACTCAATTGTAACACATCTGCACTGTAAATAAAAGTAAGTATTTAAATAAATAAATAAATACTACTACTATGACTATACCACCACCACTACTACTACTACTATTATTATTATTATTATTATTATTGTTGTTTTGAAGTTGTAAATAAAGCAAAGAGTACTGGAGTACATTTTACAAGATGTTTAATTCAGTGTGTTACTTGTTTCTTTGTAACTAATTATGAAATTTACTAACAACTATTGAGTGAAAATTATTTAATATTTGTTAAAATTTGACTCATTCATTCTAATCAAACCATTTTTTGGGGCACATTACAGTAAAGCGAAAATTATGCATTTAATAGTTCCTTATAATTTCTCTACAAAAACATTTTCCCTACACAGATATTTCTTTGCCTGTGGTTTAGGTTAAGAGATAAAAACAGGGACTTTCCTTGCATATTTCTTTCTGTAGATTGTCTCTGTGGATAAAGACTCTAGTCATGATGAATATAATTATTAAACCCTGAGTCACTGCATGCCGGGAGTTCAACTAGAGGAGTGGCGTTTGCATGTGTGAAAGCCTCAGTCTTACAGATGGCAGAGAAAGAAGCAGCAAAGGTGTCCATTTGCTCTCCAGTTCATCTCAACGCCATCTAGGAGAAACATCTGAGATATTAAAGAGATTTCTCTCTTCTGTGGGGGAGGAATGAGGCAGTGAGGAAAGTGGAGAGCTATGCATGTATGGAGAGATCCTCCAAACACCTGCTGACATTCCCACTGCTGAGGAGGATGAGTCAGGACTCAAACAGCATCCCAGACAGACAGAACAGCAAACTGTGAGAATTCCCCTCCCGGACGACCTCTGTTCCTGTCAGTCCAACACCCTCTGCACTTTCACATGACGACGACTAACAATCTGTCTCTTATACGGAACTGACAATAAACCACTGCTGGACAGAAATATCATTATCCGGGATGGATGATTTACCAGAATTAGAAAGCAATCCACTGAGCAATAATTACACTGCAAAAAATGTTTTATAATTTTGGAGAAAATATTGTCATCGTCACCATTTTAGCCCAACCTCTTCTCAACTCAACAACTTACACTTTAAGTATGTTTAATACTTAATACTAGATGTTTGATTTCATCAATAACTATAAATATGAGTAATCAATCTGTTTTTAAGGATGTTAAGATATTTTTACTGGAATCAAGTCATACACTTGCATTCAAAAGTTTGGTACAGTAAATACAGTAAAAATTGTGAAATATTTTTACAATTGAAAATAACTGTTTTCTATGTGAATATCTGTTAAAATGTTATTTATTCCTCTGATCAAAGCTGAATTTTCAGCATCATTACTCCAGTCTTCAGTGTCACATGATCCTTCAGAAATCATTCTAATATGCTAATTTGCTGATTTCTGATTATTATCAATGTTGAAAACAGTTGTGCTGCCCAATATTTTTTGGAAACTGTGATACACTTTATTTTTCAGGATTCTTTGATTAATAGAATGCTCAAAAGAACAGCATTTATTTGAAATAGAAATCTTTTGTAAAATTATGTCTTTACTGTCACTTTTGTGGTCAGTTTAATGTATCTTTGATAAACAAAAGTATTCATTTCTTTAAAAACAATGCTGACGGTAATGTATATGTGTTAAAAATAGTCAAGAAATCTCATGCAATCAATAAACAAACAGATATTCCTGAAACACAGCTGGTTATGAGTGAAAAAAAGGAAAAGAAAAAAAACTATGCATTTAACCATGTCCTTAAAGGGGACATAACACACACAGTTTCACCCAATCTCATGTTAATCTTGAGTACCTATAGAGTAGTACTGCATCCTTCATATCTCCAAAAAGTCTTTAGTTTTATCGTATTTATAAAAGAAAGATACAGCTTTACGATTCTTTCCGAAAAAAGCCAAGCTCCTGGAGGCGGCGCGCTGTGGGCGGAGCTAAAGAGTGATGAGCACTTGAGTGCGATCATCACCAGCAAAACACAGAAATTTGATGCCGTTCCACTTAATTAAACGATTAAGTATTAAACGATGTGCAAATCCAGCATCGAACTAGGCTTTGTTTATAAAACGTTCGTCAACAAACACACTTGCAAAACTCCGTTGCTGCCCCGGAAAACAAACTGCATCCACTTTTTACGTAATGCTGGGTTCTTCGGGAAGCTGAACAAGGTTATCTTTCCCTCACAACCAAAAACACAATTCTTTAGAGACATTCTTCCCGAGTGAGTCCCGTGCAGTGCTGCTGGATGAAGCGCGTCGATGGGCGCACTCTCGTGCTCGCTCTCGCTTCGGTCGATGCGTGCACGGGCGCGTTCTTCCGGGAGAAATGCCCATATAAGGAGTTCCACCCTCGTGTACGTCAGCAAGAGCCACGATCGAAAAAAACTCTCCGAAACTTGTACGAACCCGGAAGTGAGATTTTGGCACAGAAATACTCTGGCTGCGTCCGAAATCGCATTCTACTTGTGTAGGTACTACATTTGAACTCGAATGTACTACTCGACCGTTAAAAAAGTACGTTCTATATAGTATGAATATGGGTAGTATGAATGGAATTCGGACGTACTACATCCGCCATGTTGATGATTGATTCTCATTATATTATTTAACGAACCGTCTGTTTAAAGAAAGCAGCGTTAACAAGCTGATGTACTACATCTGATCGGTAATAGTAATGATTAAAGATTTTTTTACACCCAATTCGCAAAATTGTTTCATCTAGAAACAACTGTTTACATCGTTTAAACCTTCAACAAGTCAGTCGTTTAAATGGATGATGTTAAACAAGTACAAATTAACCACATTGAACAACGTTTTTCCCTGAGGTACTTTACACTTGAAAACAGCCGCGTCGCGGCTTTCCGCCATTTTTCGAATATTTTTCTCCTCTCCCGCGGCCTCATGGGATAGTAAAGTGTCCATCGTATGCCTACTACAGAATTCGGGTGGAAGCAGTAGGTCATCCGGGTACTTCTCGCCTACTGTTTTTCGAATACTATGAATTCGGATATACTACTCGCCTCGCATACTGTTTTTCACATACTATATAGTAGAGAAGTATGCGATTTCGGATGCATCGTCTGTTATACGTCCAAATTGTTTTTTGAAACTTTGTCCATGCTTAGCATGAGAATCCAACTCTTTAACAGTGTAAACAACTCTGAATGCATGAAACAGCATTGTACCCCCCCTTTAATATAGAGTGATTAAAATCTGTTTATTTTGGGATTTTATCTTCACTGCTGCTGAAAACCCTAAAAAAGCAAACTGAGGCACTGTAATTGTTACAAACACAGACACACACACACACACACACACACACACAGTGTGAGAGTTAAACGTAATGGGGAAAACATCCCAGTGCTGCTTTGGCAGACAGTATGTGACTGTGATGCGGTTTGCAAGAGCATGACAGGAATCTTCAGTTAATAAAACATGATGAAGCGTTACAATGTATTTGAACACTTAATCACACTTATAAGTGTTTTAATGCCATTTTTTAATCAGTATCTTTGAATCAGCTGGCGTTTTAGTGATTTTAAGTGGATGTATGAAGTCAGTTCTTCGCAAATTCACACGTGTGCTTTCAGAGGAACCACAGATGGAGAGACTCATTTTAACATGATCCATTAACCGCACACAAACACGACACTATCTTCATCTTCAACACAATCATTCTTTTAGCATTTCAAATGCAACAAACTTTTTTTTTTTGTGAATTGTTTTGATAGTAAAGTGTTTGTGAATCTTTCTGTACAATAAATGACACTTGATTTGATCATTTATATCTAATAAAATGGCATTTAGACATAAATGACTATGACTTAAGTGTTTAAATACTCTTTTATATGGAAGCTTGATTCTGCCACAGGAGAGAAAAAAAATTAAAAGGGTATAAATGCAGAATTTTGAGATAATACACTCACAATTCTAAGGAAAAAAAGTCTGAATTCTGAGATTAAAAGTCACAATTACCTTTTTTTGTATTTCTCATTTCATTGTGTAAACAAAAAAAAAAGAAACTGAATTGCGAAATCTAAACTCAGGATTCAGAGAAAAAAGTTCAAATTTTGAGACAAACTCAGAATTGCACGATATAAATGCAGACTTTTGAGACATAAACTTCTAGTTCAGAACTGTAAGATATAAACTCGCAACTACAAGAAAAAAGGTCTGAATTATGACATAAAAAGACATAAAAACTCAGAACTGCAACATATACTTTAAATGCACAATTGTGAGATGTAAACTCATGCAACTGCAAGAAAAAAATTGAGATAAAAAGTTGCAATTACTTTTTGTTGACAGAAAAAAAAAAGAATTGTTCAGAACAACTTTTGTGAAAAAAGTCAGAATTGCAAGATATAAAAACAGAATTATGAGATAATGAACACACAATTCTGTGAAAAGTCTGATTTGTGGGGGAAAAAAACAATTGTGAGATGTAAACTTGAAATTGCAAGAAAAAAACAAGTTGAATTATGCGATAAAATAGTCACAATGACCTTTTTTATTCCATGGCAGAAATGGCTTCCATACTTTCAGGCCGCTGTATTTCTGAAGCGCAGCAAGAGGTTGATTCTGTGACCGATTACCTAGAATAGCTTAACAAGATGAGCAACAAGTGTGTGTGTGTGTGTGTGTGTGTGTGTGAGCAAACATGACAATGAAAGAATGAAAGATTAAAGACAGAGAGAAACAGCGCATATCTTTCTGTATTGTAAGTACTACAGTAATGTTCATAACTGTCATTGTTTGGCATTCGGCCCAGCAGCCAGTGAAACATGAAACCAGGTGAAGCAACAGGAGGAGAAAGCAGAAAGCCTGCGCTTTGTGTTCGTAACAAAGACAACGGCAGCGCTTTGATCCCCAAACAT
This sequence comes from Tor tambroides, assembly GCA_021397915.2. Lineage (NCBI taxonomy): Eukaryota > Metazoa > Chordata > Actinopteri > Cypriniformes > Cyprinidae > Tor > Tor tambroides. Next base: position 26,942 of record JAFVLL020016804.1, read on the forward strand.
CCGTGAGTCACTGAGACCCCCGGGACACGACAGCATTTCTGACCACTGACCCATCAACATATAATCATCAAACACACACACATGGGTCTCTCACCCACACAGTGCACTTCATTCCTGAACGGATGATATCATTACATGTGAGGTGTTTAACCCAGACAGGCTGCTGAAATCAGGTATTAAAACACAATAAATCTATCAAAACACTCCTAATGAATGAATTGTTCTTTTGTTTCAGACAGAGTATGTGGGTGAATCTCATTAAACCTGTTGAGAACATGTCCAGGCCATTTTCAAGCTAAATGAATAACATTTTTGAAACATTTGAAAAATATATATTTTTTAAAATTATTAATTAATTAATGCATGTACAGAAATTATAAATTTGCATGAAAAAATGGCATAATGCAAACAAATTATTATGGAAAAAAAATTACTCATTACTGTAAAGCAAAACAAACTGAACTGAAAATATAATAATGAATTATTTAAAACCCTATAGTGCCAGAAATCTGCCATCAAAAATGAAATAAAATGGGAAGAAAGCAAATAATATCAGTTAATGTGGTTCTGTTGTTGAAATTACTTTACATTTTGTTAATTTAATAGTTATTTACCAACTGCAGACAAATCATTAATTGTAAAAAGGTTCATTTTAATGATTCGACTGAACTGTTTTGCCGTTGTAAATCACTGTAAAGTGGAACTTATAAGAAAATGAACAATTAAAAACAGTAGCCGATAAATACAGCTCCTTTAAATCAGTGTTGTTAATGTTAAATAAAAATGTCTCAGGTTACGTATGTAACCATGGTTCCCCGAAGGGAACGAGACGCTGCGTCCGAAACGCTATGGGAACGCCTTCAGCGTGACCGCGCTCTGA